>ML781962.1:1181761-1208583 GCA_009831015.1 Picea engelmannii | reverse complement strand
ATTTTTATTAAAAAAATTAACAAAAAATTGCACCTCAAAATTTCATCCCTCTAAATCTAAACCTGGCGTAGAGTTTTGTTACCTATCATGATGCCAACGACATTGATCGTTGAATGCATGAAAGAGCTGTTGGCCTTGGAGTAATGGCCATGGCCCCTGGCATCGTCGGATTTGGCCTCCTGGTTCGTTTTAAAGTCCACTGGTATAGTCCCGTCACAGACGCAAACTTCCATGGAAGCTGGCTCTTCTTGTCTGAAATTAATGATCTGCTTGGATAGCTGGATCGTATCCTTGCTCTTAAGAGCGCCAGGCTTGTGCAACGTGGAATCGCTGGCGACTTGATTACGGTGTGGCACATGGATATCTGCGGGGCTGTGCAGCTGCGCCATCGACAATCGACTGATTATATCAGAAAACCTTCAACACTGAACAGCATTCGAAGCTTCTGATAACCTTTAGAACAATGCTCGTAATCCTGCTCAGCCCTTCCCCTTATGGATTTCGTGGAGTATTTGTACACGAAGGGAGGCATGCGAGGCCGTTGGAGCATCTGACTGAATTACGAATGATTGACGCATGGTTTAGAGATGGAATTGCGAGGCTAACAATGATTTTTTGATGATAGAAAAAAGAAATACGGGCTACTTTTGCCATCCCTCATATTTTCCGGAGACGGAACGCCTACTTTCTGTTAAAAAAGCGAGCCAAAGTTATCAACACACTCGGCTCACGTTGCATATGCTGTTGCTGGCCAATTGTCATGTAGGTATGTACAAATTTCTAAAGCTGCATCAGTTTTTTAGGAATTTCTGCAGTGAGTCACAGTTAGGTTGTTACAAAACAAAGCAGGTGGAGCACGTAATCTGCCAAAGGTCCGTTCTTTTTGTTTCTCTAATTTAAGCTCATCTTTTCCGCGACTTCCTCTCCTACGCATGAGAATTAGCCGATGCTGCTGCAGCAGGGAGGAAGAGGGCCAATCCCCACGTATTACAGCATTTCTTTTACAAAATATCTATCTGCACCAATCTAACCAGTTTGCTTTTAATTTGTCATTTGGAGGAAGCGTGTATTGTTTCAATCTCTATGGCTAAACTTACGTTTGGAATCACCGTCTCCCTCCAACTACTAGTGGCATTGGTATTGGAAGGATCACAACTAGACTGATAACCATCTACTTTAGTAACTAGTTTCGTATTGGGATATTCCTTTTTTTTTAATTTTTTTTTGTCCTCTATAAATCTGTATGAAATCACTATTTTCTATTGTTTAAAATTCATTTTTTAATGTAGAAATAGATTCTGCATGCTAAAAAAACCCCAAAACACTACAGAAATAATTACTCAAATCTACAGATCTAATAATTTCTGGTAAAAATACGTCAACCATTATTAATTATTTAGAGGAATGCTAAACTTTGAATCAGATATCTGAAACATTATAGAAATTTAGATTCCGAAGATGGATTAATTTTGGGTGTCAATTTAGATGGTTTTGTACAGTAAATTGTATGCATAAAGACATGTTATGCTTCCAATTAATTCCATACAATGACCCTGCTTAATTCCATGCACTGATAATGCCATACAATGACATATTAAAAGTGATTTTAATTGACTTCTACTTGTTATAAGTTTAAGGTGAAAGGAGAACAATCATTCTTCCCAATTAACTGAACTAAACCCAATTGACATTAAAACCCATCATCTATGTTTATAAGGCCAGTCATTAACAAGGCATATACTTGTTATGAACTTAACATGTTCTTTAGGGAATTGAACCCAGATGCATAGGATAACAATCAATTCATCCCAACTACCCTAAATAAACTCAATTGACATTGAACGACCATCATCTATGTCTATTGTAATAGTTTCCATTTTTCCGTTGATATTAATCCCTCCATAAAACCAAAAAACAAAACTAGGTTTTTATATTATGTGAATATAAAAAAATGTATTATTTTTTATTCAAAGTATTTATTTATTTTTTAACATTTTGATTGGTTAGTAACAAGGCATATACTTGTTATGAATTTAACATGTTTCTTGGAGAATTGAACCTAGGTGCAGAGGATAACAATCATTCATCCCAACTACCAGAAATAAACCCAATTGACATTGAATAGCCATCATCCATATCTATTATAATAGTTTCCATTTTTCCATTAATATTAATCCCTCCGTAAAACAAAAAAACAAAAATAAGTTTTTATATTATGTGAATATAAAAGAATGTATTATTTTTAATTCAAAGAATTTATTTAGTTTTTAACATTTTGATGGGTTAGAATTAATAGAATTGAAATGTTTTACTATTAAATTCAAATAAATATTTATCTTTTTAAATTAAAAACCTTCATTACTTGTCATCATGTGACAGGACATACTTCTTAGTTTGCATTCAACGGGACACATATGTGTCCCTGGGTCTCTAGTGCCCTTTGTGAAGCTTCTAAGTGAGATGATTTTCAGAGTTTGGCTAGATCGAATCTCAAAGCTGGATAACAACAACATAGGCCTGTAGGGTTTCCTAGTCTCCCCCGTTGTGGATCACTCAAGTCAGAATCTAAATCACGAAATTCAGCAGGCTCTGGGTCACTCAAGTGAGAATCTAGACCACGCTCATTATAAGCATTTAAATCACTCATTAGGAGGTACTGATTCACTCAGGGCTGCATGAAAGGTGTGTTGCGTTTACCATGCATTTATCCTTTCCTATTCGGCTTAAAGTCCTGCACATGCCTTAGCTGATAGGGCTGTTTGCTCACATGATGGCTTTGATGCTGGTTCAACTCAATTAGCTGGTTATGAATCAACTCCACAAACTGCTCCTTGTATTGGCTCTGAAACTGGCTAAGCAATAAATAACGTGGCCTATACTTCCTTCACTGCTCTCTTATGGGTCTCTTGTTAAACGGCTTATTCAATAGGTTCAACTGAGTCAACAGTTGGTTCAAGGCCATAAGCAAAAACTTAATATAATAATTGCAACAAGCTCTTGATCTATCCTAATTACTCCCACACAACCTGTGGATAAGTTGGAGCTCTTGAGATTTATACGCAATTTATTTACTAGCTAGTATAATAATCCGTAATAGTTGCCTTACATTGCATGATAGGGGCACCGTTAAGTGTTTTCCCACAAAGGCCTCGAAGTTGTAAACCTCTTCAATCAAAAACTGAGTGTAGTTGCTTTCATCTCGAACCATTCTATAGTTATTGAGTATAGTTGCTTTCATCTTTGTTGTGAGCATGGATACAAAAGAAAAGAGGTAATGGTTCCTCTTGTCACCTCCACAATTGTCAAATGGGTGGATTTTGTTCAAGGAAGGTCTTAGTATTATAAATCCTGCATGGATTTTTTATTATATTTTTTAAACTTTTACTAGGGCTCAATTTTTAAAATTTCATCTTTGTTGTGAGTATGGATACAAAAGAAAAGAGGTAATGGTTCCTATTGTTACCTCCATAATTGTTAAATTGGTGGATTTTGTTCAAAGAGTTCCTATTGTCATCTCCACAATTGTCAAATTGGTGGATTTTGTTCAAGGAAACTCTTAGCATTGATAAATCCTGCATGGATTTTTTATTATATTTTTTAAACTTTTTCTAGGATTCATTTTTTAAAATTGCATCATGCAACAAATGTCTTGAAGATAATTTCTCTTATAACAAATGCCTAAATTAATAACCACTAAATCCTCTAAAATGTTCAAGAATAAAGATAAGGAGGATATAGTGAAGTTTGAACTTTTATATAGAAAAGGGAAGCCAAAGTGACCAAAAACCCTCAATCCTATGCTCTTGTGTAAAGATGAACTAGGATATTATAAGGAGTGACTTTCTCTTCTTTTCCAACCTTGGTATGAAAGTATTCATCTTGTCCATCTTGTCATGCACAATGCTCAAGCATTTGCTAGGGTTCCTCTCTGATTTCAATCTATGGGCATGGTAGGTTGAGCAATAGCTTGTAATGTACTCATTAATAGCTTGTAATGTACTCATTGTGAAATTTTTGAACTTGGTGTCAATATTTTATTGTTTCTAGGTAAGTGGTGCCTCTAAGTTTGTAGAAAATTTCAGAACACTCATCACTCTTCAAAAAAGTATGTGTTCTTCATAATTGCAACATTTATAAAATTCCTTCTCCATTTATTTCTTAAGTTGGACTATGAGACTGGAGGAAATTTTATGCTTAGCAAGGTCCTCATTACACTTTGAAGTACTATTTTCTATGTATAATTCATAGGCAATAATCTAAGAGGTATCATTATTCCATCTTGATGCACTAAACAAGTATGGTGAGGAGCTATATCTGAATTTTCATTCATTGTCTTTTAAAGACTATCTATTATCGCTAAAGTATTAGGCATCGGTTTTTCTAACCCAAAATTTCCATTTAGTACCCTTGTGTTGCCATTTATAAATTTCCTCTTGTAGCTAGAAAAGGTGGCTCTTGGTATACAAAAATCTCTATTTCATGCATTTTGACAAACCATGTTGTCATGTTGTCACTCTTGTGTATAACTACATTTGATTCTAATGAATTGAGCACAAATTCCCTTCTTGCATTCTTATCCTTGGATTTAATCAAGTGTTAACCATTAGTTAATGAACCACTGGGTATTTTAAAAATACATTCATGTTTACAACATCTATCATTTCTTAATCATTTTACACATCCATGAGATAAATTTATGCTTGGGCGTTTGTGGTGATTATATGGTATTTTTTTCACTAATTGTCCATATGAGAAATTCATACCAATGGGATATTCCAACTATGGAAATATATCTTTTATTTCACTCCACATATTCACCTCTACCTTTGGTGAAATTTCCTTCAACTTCACATCTAATCAAGAACCACTAAGGTATACCAATTGGTGAATATTCCACCTTATCAAAGAACCCTTTGATATACTATAGTGGGTTCAAGTTTGTGTGAAGAATTTATAGATGTGAATACCAAAATAAAGACCATGTAACCTACCTAATTGTACCACTTCTCATTTGAGCACATTCTATAATAGTTCCCTTAGCAACATATTTATTCTCAGATGAGCATAGATGAGTTAGCTTCATCAATACACCTTTAAAATTCAAGTTGCGATCTTCAAAATAAAAAGAGGATAATCATTTTGATTGGTGAAGCCCTTGATCCTGCAGTAAAGTTCTTGTTTTTTGGTCTAACATTTTATCTATTGGAAAAACTATTATCTTGTAAGATTGCAGTAAGAGGGAGCACCTGTTACAAGGTGATAAAAAACATCTCCACCATTACACCAAAATTGTGTGATCCTAACATCTCTCCTTAAATAATGTGGTCCTTTAGCACATTTGAAATAAAACCCAAGGTGATGATTTCCTCTTTGTTTGAACATATATGTTTTAGTATGACATGGTGTGCAAGGAATTCCTTCCTTTATTTTGGACCAATATTCACAAAATTAATTTTCTTCCCATCATATTCACACTTTGATGCAAAAACATCCCATGAAGTTGTATAATCCTTTGAAGCATTTTCATTCTTTGAATCACTAGATATTGAGTTACCTATCAAACCATACTTTTTTTGAGGTATTGAGCATTCACTATGCTTACACATTTTCATATTAGGCCAGGAAACAAAGTAAATCCCACAACAATTGTTTGCCAATGTATTTAGTTCTTCATATGGACAAGACAATGAAACCTCTTCATTTAAAACATAATTTTTAACATTAACAACAAAACAATCATATTTGAAGTCATCATATTGTATCTTTTTTCTACATGGGTATACTTTACCTTCTGCAACCTTTGATTTTTTCCAAAACAAGTCTACATCTTCTCCATCCACAAATGTAAGAGACATTATTAACAATATGTTATTTAACAAGAAAACTACTTGTATTAGTAGATATAGTGAAATGTATGTTTATACAAAAAATATTTCTTATTGATACATAGATTTATGACAAATGAATTGACCCACCGTAAATTATGAGAAATTGTAATTATTAATACATTAATAAAATTTTGAAGTTGAAAATTCTTGTCCATGTTTGAAATTTGAAACAATTGTCAATAATCAAATTTAGAATTACTACGCATTTTGAAATTTGAAACAAGCCACCCATAATCAAATTTATAAATTGTACCCATGTTTCATTTTTGGACTTTCTATGCATTAGCTTCAATTGCAATTCTCCCTAGATTGATAAGTTTCAAAGGTTTCTACACTTGGAAAATTTCTAAAACAAAGGTTGCTTGGATAAAAAAATTCTATCTGTATCCATGGAATCTATTGGGTGAGAAAGAAAAAATGGGTGGTTGTTTATTGGCTTCTCCCGATTGATGTCTCCTTATTCCTTTACATCATATTATAGATATGGATACTTTTCCTCCGATTATGACAGACCGACCGCAAATTTTCATACCGAATCGAAACACGTAATGATGCTTCACGATTACATAACAAAATTTTATATAGAAAGAACGTGCAAAGGCCTTCTTGATTCACTTTAGGTAATTGACAAAAAAAGATACATGTATGTGACCAAGGATGAGGATGAATAAAAGGAAGAAAGAAATTTCTAAAAAAAATTGTTTTGATAATTTTTTTTTATCTATATCCTTTTTAAGATTAAATTTATCTTGATCAAAAGAGAAATCAACTTTTTTATGCCTCCTTAAAATTTTAATCCTACAAGTTATGCGATGCTTTCCCCAAATTTGTTTTGGAAAAAAGTTTAAACATTTACCATGTCAATGTTCTAATCATCACCACAAGTTCTCTTCATGCAGACATCCATGAACACTTTCATTAGAGTAAATTTATAAGAATCACCACAACAAAGTTTATAAACTCACCACATTGACTTATATCTATCAAATTTTCAGGCATTTCGTGAAAAATACATAGACAAAAATTCAAATTTTGAATTTATATACTTGCAAAAATATTTGTAAGTTTGTGCAGTGAAAACTTTTAATTTGTTGCGATCAAAAATTTTGAAACCCGTTGCAAATACCATTATGACAAAAACCTTTTGCATACTATCATGACAAAAACCTTTTGCATTTCATTACAATACTCTAAATCAAAAAATTTTGAAATCTTCCATAAGCTATGATTCATCAAAGTTTAATTTATAAGCATTGCGGTGATGATTTTTAAGTTCTATCTGCAAAAACACTTAGTCTTCACCAATAGAAACTTTTGAAAAAAATGTTGATAGAAGCTTAAAACTAAATATGACATAAACTTTATGATAGAAACTTTTGAAGAGTGCCAATACAAATGTACAAAAAACCCTTTTAACTCGGTCGCAAAGATATATTTGGTAAGACATTTGAACTTTACCGCAAAGCAAAGCAATGCTTGGGAATTCACCACAAGGCTATATTTTGAAAACATTGGGATATTTCCACAAGGAAAACTTATTGAAATTGTTGTAAGGTCATGGATAGAGAATCTTCAAAATAATATTGAAGGCTACAATTATGGTAAGGTACCGGAATGAAATATGCATAGCATAAATACAAATGTATTCTCAATTGTTAGAAAAAAGAGTAAAACAATAAGTATAATGACACAATCTATCCAAAAAGATGATACCTTTACTATATTGAGAGAAAAATTTGTTTGAACCTCTTCGAGGGGGTAACCTTCAATAGAGAAAATCTCAAGTACAAATGATTCAAAAGACAACCTTTTTCCATGATTTCTACCCCTATTTATACTACTTATATATTCTAGAGAACATTCTAGAGGAAAAACCTTCTAGTAAGTCTTCTTACATTAAACATGTTCACATTATCACATAGGCCTTATTTACTAATGGAATAGTTTATTACATATAAAAACATATTATTCTACTACTTGAGGTGTTAGGGGGGTTAGGGAGGTTAGGACCTTAACATTTCCTCCCCTTGTCTTCAAGGCTTAATATGTGGAAATTGTTGCAGAAAGGTAGTTGGCTCCCATTTGGCATCCTCGAGTTGTGTATCCTTCTGTTGTATTATAACTTCCTTGATTGTGCATTGGCAGAGACAATGCTCGCATTGGTCCAAGATTGTTTAGGGTTGCAACCAAATAAAGCCTTCTTTATCCAATCAAGGAGACTAGATTGAATCTAGCACTTGGTTCCAATCACTTTCTTTAAGTAGGAAACATGAAAAACTAGATGGAGCTTAGAGTGAATGGGGAGAGATAAATTTTAATCGACGAGCCCCACATGCTTGAGGATTGTATAAGTGCCATAAAACATTGGAGAAAGTTTCTAGTAGTGATCTGCTTTTAGGGATGTTTTCTTATAAGGTTGCAGATGAACAAACACATGATCCCCTTCAACAAAGTGGCACTCTAAAAGACCTTGATTAGCTTGTTGTTTCATGCAATTCCGAGACATGACCAAATTCTCTTTGAGGGTACAGAGAATGACAACTCATACCGTAAGGATTTTGTCGATGTCTTGGAACTTGGAGACACTCAGCAAGTAGGATAATATAGAAGATGTATTTTGACCATAGATTGCCTCAAAGGGAGTCATGCAAGTAGCACCATGGTAAGAAGTTTTGTACCACCATTCAACGAGTGGTAACCACTAAACCCATTGAGATTGTTGGTTGGATGTGAAACACCTCAAATATGTTTCCAAGAACTTGTTGACAACTTTAGTTTGACCATTAGTGTGGGGATGATAGGTCATGCTGAGATGCAATTGGGTGACCTGGAGCCTGAACAATTATTTTCAAAAGTTGTTGGTGAAAGTTGGAGACAATACAGTGGGGAATTTCATGGAGTTTGAAGATATTGTCCATGGAAATTTGAGTCAGAGTGGATGTTGTGAATGAGTGTTAGAGGGCACATAAATGAGCATATTTGGAAAGGCGATCGAATACAACCATGATGATTTATTTATTTCCATATTTGGGTAATCCGAAAATGAATTTCATAGAAATATCAGTCCATATAGTAGGTGGAATAGGCAAATTTTGGAGTGTGCCTAGAGTTTTGATTGTTCCTCCCTTATTGTGTTGAAAAGTATCAAATTCAACCAAAAAAGTGCATATGTATTGTTTCATGCTTTCCCAGAAAAAAGAGTGTTTGATCTGTTCATACGTTTTGTGGAAACCTAAATTCCCTCTCGTTGGTGAGGCATGAAGTTCATAGAGAAAAGTGGATTTAAAGTGAAACTGTTTTATCAAATACATGCGACCTTTATAACGAAGTTGCTCATTTTTCCAAGAGTATCCCAAAGATGCATTGGGATCTTGTTGTGATAGTTGGATTAGGCAAGAGAGTTTGGGATCTTGGAACCATTCCTCGTGAAATACCTTTAACCAATCTTATACAATGAAGGAGTGTGAAAAGAGGGACCCATCTTCTTCATATTTCTGTGAAAGAGCATCAACAACTACATTGTATTTTCCTTTCCTGTAAATTGTTCGACAATTGGTTGTCATTGATGTCAACAAGTAGTGGGTGGATTTCAACTGATGTGATAGGTGTATTTGGAGAAGTCTCCAAAGTGGTCCCTTTATGGCGTAGCTCTAAGTATGGCCCTCACAGGAAGACACTTTGAAGAAGTCTCCAAAAAATCAATAAGTATGGTTATGGATCCCGTAGTTGATCATGGAATTAGGTCATGAAGGACGAAGTAAATGAAGGTAACTTGCTCATGGATGAATAGTCCTTGTAATTCCATTTTAGGTGATAGGTGGTATGCCATGTAGTTCCTCAGGGTTGAGGAGTTATGATCTTGTGAAGTTAGAATCCCTGAAGAATGGTCAAGAAGCCCCTAGTTGGTTACAAGTATTTAATGAAAGGGTAAAGTGGTTGTAACAAGAAATTTAAGAATCCCCTAAGTTTAATGAAATAGCTTACCCAACAAAAGTATAAATACACCTCAAAGAGTCATTCACAAGTACATTCACTCACTTATTCTATTGAATATATTCTAGTGAACTAGTGATCATTTGGCTAAGTTTGCAATGGTAAAATATGAGGTAGCAGAGAGTCAAATACTGTGGAGTACGGGAGTTTCGACATTGCAGTGGTGAGTGGGAATCTATGAGGAAACCCTCATTTTGTTGATCCTTGCAGGTCATACTACTAGTGTCCCATGAGGCATCCCTGCAGGCTGCAATATACCTGTCATGTGAGGCCCCACGAGACAAATGTCTTAGTCCCATGAGGACAAGGCAAGTTTGGGGGAAATGTTGGTACCAAGTCCCTGAAGATAGAAGATATCTTACAGGTTAGCATTGTAGTGTTTTAGGTCAGCTAAAAAGGTACTGGTATGTTTGTGTACTTGTTGTGAAGGTTATGTGGATTATGATGTGGTGAAAGATTGAGGCATACTTTTTAATATTTATGAGGGTTTGACACATGATTGAAGTACATCTTGGGTACAATATTGAGTAAGGTATTATGGTATATTTGGTTCAACACATAGCATGGTTTTTATGGCTCATATCTTTGAGATGATTGTTCATAGTTGAGGTATACACTTGATGAATGGTGGTATATGAATGAGGGACATGCATTGGTTCTTCATTGATGATATGGTACATGTCTATACATGATTTATGCTATGGTATATGCTACAAGTTGTATTCATGTTTTACATATGGTACATGATTTGCTACTTATCATTGATTTTGTAGTTGGTATATCTTATTGTTCATGATTGATACATATATGTTGGTACAGAGTTGATGGATGATATGGTTCAAATTTTGGTATATATTAGGTTGATAGTGCGTGTTATAGGTTGATGGTATAGTGACAGTGACATGTTAGATACAATGAAAGGTTGATGTTATAGTGACAGTGATAGTGGCAATGATTGTGGTAGTGACATTTGGTCTACATTTATATTTCAGGGTGACAAGATGGGGCAAGGAAAGGGGTTTGTAGCCTCCTTATGGTTGTAGTCGAAGAACACATGGAGTTTGAGCTTCCTTCAGGTTGGAGCTTGTAAATAGGGTGTCGTAAACTCCTTCCAGTAGTAGATGGAGAATTGGGAAGTTGGTACTTCCAATGATCTAGGAGGAAATCAGTGGCCACCCACCTATTCCGATGGCTTAAAATAGGGGTTTCCACCTTGGAAGTTTTTCTATATCTTTTCGGGTCCTAAACTTCTGGGACATTTTGAGGCCCTAGACAATTTGTTTGGGCCTGTCATAGTCACACTATATGATTTAGCCAAAGTGTGATGGAAAAATGTGTATTCTTCAAATAGAAATTTCCAACGAGATATCGTGTGCCCCAAACGAAGATCGTATGCAAAAGTTATGCCCTTGGGAAGTTGATGTATCAACTATCCCCATTAGGGCCTACAAACCTTTTGGGTTTTCATCTTCCGGGGTTAGGGTTTTGGATTTTATTTATGTTAAAAAGGCCCTTGGAGCCTCATTGTAAACATCATATTCTTCTTGCGAATGAGCATAGCCATCACATCTCTCCTCATAGATAAGTTTCCACCATTCTAGCAAGTTCATTCATTCATTATTTTTACATGTTCTGTACATTTCTATCATTAATAAAAATTGTGCATTATTGTATCTCCATGTTTCTAGAAATATATATTTGTATTTACTTATTTTATTTTGGCCTTCATTTCGTTCTCAAAATAATCTAGATCATCCAATGAGTGTATTCTTTTGATATATAAGAAAAACATTCCCTGGTTTTCTCCCATTTGGGTTTCCACATAAGTTTTGGTGTATTGTGTTTCTGTGGATGTCTAGTATGCTTTGTTGATTTATATTGGTGAGGATATATTGATTATATATTGTTGATGATGTTAATGATTAAATATTGTGGTTAAAATAGATAATAAAGTGTTCATACTAATTCACCCCCCCTCTCAGTATTCCAACAATTGGTATCAGAGAAGGTTCGTCAAGAAACAATTTAACCACTAGAAGGAGATAATGGAATACGCTAATATTGGAGTACCAAGATTTGATGGACATAACTATTCATTTTGGAATAAAAGGATGCAAAACATTTTATAGGAATAAATATTTGATGTTTGGAATTCAGTGGTAGACAAATATGTAGCACTAGCCACTCCCCCAACTGACAAACATGGAAAGAAACTCAATGAAAGCAACTAAAAGGCTAAAGGAACCATTTTGAGCAATCCATATTATTCAGTATTTGTCAAATTTATGCATTACAAGACCACAAAGGATGTTTGGGATAAACTTCAAAATATTTACGAATTAGATACAAAAGTCAAGGGAGCTAAGCTTCAAGCCCTTAGAGCTAAGTTTGAGCAACTAAAGATGAAGGAAGATGAAGAAATTGCAGCCTACTTTCTATAAGTTGATGAAAACATGAACACTATCAAAGTAATGAGAGAAGAATTTGATGATTCGGTGGTTGTTAAAAAGGTTCTAAGATCTCTACCTACAAGATTTGATCCCAAGATATCAACCCTAGAAGAAAGAACATATATTGACAGTCTGAGCATGGATGAGATACATGGAATATGATAGCTCTTTGTGAATTTGTTTGGATGAGAAAATGAATGATAGAGTTAACCTACATACCAACTTTAAGGCCATAAACTAGCCTTTCTGACCCAGAGAGGGCTCTCTCTGAGGCTTTGTCTCTATACAGATTATAGATTTGAATTGTCGACTAGATTTAACATGTTTGTGCAGTATTTCTGGTTCTATTAGAAAGAGAATGCATAACCTTGGGCCATGGAGTCAAATTCTAGAAAACAAGAGAAATATATGACTTGGTGACTAAAACTTGAGAGGATAAAGGCTAAGTAAGCAATGATCTTTCAGTTCGAAGTTGTTGTGTGTGGCGAGAGAAAAATACATAAAGTAACTCAGAGAACAATTCGAGATGAATTCTAAATTACTTAGAAGAAAACACAAACGTTTAAATGGTGAAGTCTAGAGCACCGTGCAATGAATTCTAGACTTATAAAACATTCTGATTTAAACAGAACACAAACATGGATATACATAACACAGGAAACACGTACATAAGAGAGATCACAATACATCAAACCACTACCATTAGAATTTTTTCATCAAAGTCTCGGGACCTTTGTATTAAACTTCAATCGGGTTCGAAAGTTACATTCAATAGTCACTATCTACATTAATTTTCCAACCAACCTAGATTACATTGAAAAGATGCAATATATAGAAAAAGGATATGTCGCTTGGGCTGCCATGCCCCCCAACTACTACTCCTAGAAATTAGGCTTTGATTATTATTTGTCGGATGATCCTTCAGATGGCACTTACTAAGAATAGAAACTTGATTGTATCCAATCATGAAAAATCAAAGTCTTTTCCATGATGGTTCACTCATTAGCAAGATTTCATTGTTAAGAAGTGATGTGTTGGTGCCTCTCCTTTGAAAGGTCATCCGGATGATCGAGCGCTTTTCAGAATCCTACCACCCAATGTAACAACTTTGATTGATGTCGCATGATCATTGGTTGTGGTGTGCATGTGGCGGGTAACTGTGGACTCTCACTTGTGTTTCCAAGATGGCAACGATGGTCAGGGGACAATGCATTTATTCAAAACTGTTGTGTGTTCATCCTACACTTTTCCTTTTCGACAAATGGGTTTTCAATATCTACACGACGTATATCCATCGCGCGAGTACACATCATATTCCTTACTTCTCGACAGGCAACAAGACATGGGGAGAAAGGAATCTTGCGCCACGTCCAAAAAGACAAAAACGGGATTGGATCAATTATGTTTATGGACTTATCTGCAGTCATGATCTCTAAGTGTTTTTTTGAGGGACCAATTGCGCCTTTTCATATTCTTTACCTATTTTTGCAAGAACCCATTCACCTTCAGCTTCACTTGAGCACCGACTATAATTGCCCAGACTTTTTCTATGGCCGGTCCACATTCTTTGAAATGATCTGCAATTTTCTCCTCTGACATTCTCTGTGCTTTGCGCAACTGGATAATTGTGTCTTGTGCTTCTCTGAGATGCCTCTTGAGCCAGTTCACATTCCCTTCTTGGCTATATGATGTTGTTGTCTCAATGATTCTTTCCGCTAACTGCTTTCTCAAATCCCTGTTCTCCTGGTACAAATCAACAATAGTGAGTTGTGCTTTCTTTAGTTGTTGTGACAGCTCACGAATATCCATGTCTTCAGTGTTCGACCTTCTCCATTTGTCACAAGTTTCTTGGCTTGAACCTTCGACAGGTTCCAGTCGAACAACATGCATGAGTAACTCCTCAACGACCGATTTGGCACGTAGTTCGCTCGGAGCTTGGGCCTCCTTGGTCTCGCTATTCTTCCTTGGCCTGCCTCTTTTTTGGGGTATTGACTATTGGGGGGATGAGGCTTCCACTGCCTTTCCTTTTTCTGCAGCCCTTTCTATTTCCGCCTCCACGCTATGAGATGTTTCTTTTCCCATGGGTAGAGGGGGATCTCCTTTGGGGTCCCTGGGGATGTCGGATAAAAGAAAAAATGAATCCCAACTCTTGCCTAGTCGACCTAATTCCTTGACTATCAACAATTTTATTAGTGAGATATGGGATAATTTCTTCCTTGGCTGGTCTGCTTCGGCTTGGACGTTGTCTGTCATTCCTCCTAAACTTTGGTGCAAGAAGAAAGGCAAGTTCAATGGCCTCTTTCCTGTGAAATGCATCAACAATCTGATGTGATGTGGGTGTATTTTTTCAGACCTTCTTTCACAGTTGACATACTTTCTAATCACCTTCAAGATTTTTTGGAAAGGCTCCCGTAGATACTGACTTGGAAAACCCGTTTCAATTTTCCTGTTTAGGCAGTTTTGTTTGATGAATTATTCGTAGCATAGAACATCCAAAGGCATGCCCTTAGACGACCTTTCACTACTCAGAGGGATCTCCGTTGCGGCTGATAGGGTTTCCTTTGTCACCCAGAATGTGATTCCTGCAATAACCGGGCGAAACCTGTTAAATTTGAGGGTGAACTGTTATTGCAGTTTCACATTGTATCCTTGGATTTTATTGCAATACAAAATGCATCCAACCTCTTCTAAAGATGATCTGACATTCATATATTCATTTATCAATGCCAAGTCTTGAGGCTCGAACCTTGCAGTTTTGGCACTCTGTGCCCCCTTCCTTATGCTGTGGGATGTCGTCATGGTGCAATGCGTGTTTGTTATATGCGTGTAGTAGTGAAGATTACACCCCCTTCACGCGACAAATGGATAATGATATTCTTAGCCCAGATCGGTCGGAGGAGCGGTAGAAGAACTTTGCGCGATAAGAGAGAATGACTTTGGGAATTCACTGTGTGACTCCCAGGAGCCACGAAGACTCTCGGTGCAGGAATGGGTCGACGTTGTGACAATGATGATGACAGGCTCATTGCAGTAGGGGAGCGCTGAAGAGAATTTGGGCGTGACAAGAACTATGAGGATGAGGGGATGACTCTAAGAGGACTTGTCATTTGATAGACTAACTTGTGACCAACTCCGACAGGCTCCAAACCTAGATTTAAGATGGACAAAACGCAACAATATTGACTGACCCGGTTTGTGATATAGCTGATGGCAATCGACTTTCCCACAACGAGAAACTTAGGGCTTGCAGAAAAAGTTACAGACGACGCATAAGCTCGGCTGGTAAATAGAATACATACAGAGAGAATAGCATTTATAACTAAATGGGTGAGGGATGGAATCATGATAGGGGACATTGAATCCATGGTGACGAGAAGTTTTGAAGCAAGTCAAATATTTGCGCAGCACATTCGCGCGACGGGTACACTTCAAGGTGTGTAAAGTACAGATGATAAGAGTTATAGAGTATACATTATATGAGTGCCATGATTTCTTATCCTTTCTGAATTCATAATGAGGTGATGATGGTCATTATATATGACAACGTGACCCTTATTATAACAACTTGCTTCAACCTTTGGCACGTAAAATTCCCCCTTCTGACAGGACCCGACCTTTTGGGAAAATACCTTTACCATTTACACATGTTTGATTTTGACGTCCTTTCCTGACTCCAAGGGCCAAACTGGCCACTTGCTGACTTCGACCCATTCGTTGTTCGGTACCTAACCTCACACACTTTGACACATAGACCATGACTCATCTAAGGATGACTCTAACTGAAAAAATGATGGCGCTAATAACTGGCTCCAACGAGGATGATATCCTCCCAGTGAGGTGGCAAAGAACAATAGACCAAGTGCCTTACCATTGGGCTTTATTTGATTTTCAGACTCTGAAACAATGAAAAAGACTCACCCTAGAACTTCTTGATATTGTTACAACCAGACTCAGCAGAAACATAGGGCCTTCACTCCAGGATTCAATTTCCTAATGACACACTGACTCGAAATGCCTTCTTTGAAAACATGAAAATGACTATTTACAATGACATGAAAACCTAAACAGGCCATACTAAAATAGATAGTGTTTGAGGAATCTACCATTTATAGGCCCCCCACCAGTGAGTTCTCCATTAAGCTCTTATAGAAGATATGCATTGTTCCCGTGGTATGAAAAGATTATGAATGGTCCCATCCAAACTTGATCGAATTTTCCATGCTTCCCTTTGTCTTCGTTCCTCGCGTCCCACTTCAACACCAAATCATTCACCTTGAAATCCTCTTGCTTAGAGTGTTTGTCGAAAATTTTCTTCATCCTATCTTGGTGAAGTTGTGATCGTTTGAAAACCTGCTCCCTCATCTGTTGTGTGTGAATTAACTGATTTATCCTCCTTTGAGCGTCATTTGGCTCGGCCTCTTGCTCTTGCAGCAATTTCTTGACTGGAAATCCCAGCGAGGTAGAGAAAACTACGTCCGCGCCATATACAATTTGGAATGGTGACATGGAATTCCTTGATAGCTCATTCTGTGTCATCTTATAGTAAGTAAGTTAGCAAGATCCCTCCCAGATATTTCCAATACAGAGAGTTATCTTAGATGCAAAACTTGGCATCCTTCAGCTTTAAAAACCTGGCTTTGGTTTTTCTTAACTCTGGAGGGGCTTACAAGTTTCTCAATAGATAAATGATGTCAGTGTACCAAGGTAAATCCATGAATTTCTGAGACAGCGGGGTTGCTTCATCTTGAGGGTTCTCTGACAGATCATCAATGAAGTTTATTCCCAAAACATCACACTTTGACTGTGCCATCAATTTTGCGAGCCCCTGACCCTTAATCAGCTTTGTGGGATTGATTTCGAGGTCGTATTCCATCATGACTGTGATCCATTTACCTCTTCTCCCCTCAGGGTCAGGCTGAGTCAGGATGTATTTGACGGAATTGCTGGGCACGTAAGAAATATTGCGGGAATGCAATATATAAGTTCTGAACTCCTTGAGGGATTTCAGCAAGGCGTATTCTTTTTTTTCCATGATATCATACCTCAGCGGGGACTCTCTCAACGTCCTACTGAAGTATGCTATAGGATTTTCAAAATTCTGGTCTTCCTTCTGTAATGGTACGTCAACGATGGTGTGCTACGAGGCGAAGGAGAATAAGATAAAATCTTTTGCGAAATCTTGGATGCCAATACATGATCTTTGGTCAATGCTACCTTGATGTATTCAAACAATTTCTTATCTTCGGGGCTCCATTTTATCTCATTACCCTTTCTAATAATTCTTGTGATGTGCTTTATAATTTCAGCTAGATTCAAAATGAACCTTCTCAGGAAATTCACCTTTCCCAGGAAGGACCGTACCTCTTTCTTGCTCCGAGGAGTGTTGATATTCAAAATCCCTTCCACCCTATTAGGGTCTATCTTTATGCCTTTCTTTGAGATGATGTGCCCCAACAGTTTCCCTTCTTGCATTCCAAAATGTGATTTTTTCGGATTCAAAGATATGCCGAACTTTATGCATTTATGGAAGACCTTCTTCAGATGCTCAAGATGTTTTTCGTTGGAGTCGAGAAACACTGTGATGTCGTATAGTTAGATCACGATAAATGTTTCCTTTTCCTCAACAAATGCTATATCCATAGCCCTCTGGAAAGTATCTCCAGCGTTCATAAGACCGAATGGCATCTTCGCATACATGAACGTACCCCATGATTTCATGAAAGCTATCTTTTCCTGGTCATCTGAGTCTACCATGATCTGATTGTAACCTGAAAAACCGTCCAACATGGACATCTTTCGAGATCCAATTACCTTTTGTAGGATGTAGTCCATCTTAGGAAGTGGGTAGTTTTCCTTGAGGGATACTCTATTCAAGTTTTGAAAATTCACGCATAACCTTATTTTGTCGCTCTTCTTCCTTACAGGCATAAGGTTGGCAATCCATTTTGAAAATCTTAAAGAAACAATAATTTTGGCTTAAAATATTTTCTTTACCTCTGTTTCAATTGGCGACAACATCATGGGATTGATCCATATTAGATTTTTCTTGAAAGGTTTTTGATCTTCTTTGAGAGGAATGATGCGCTGAATCACTCTAGTGTCATAGACTTTCAAGTCCTCATAACTCCAGGAAAAAATGTCAGGAAAGTATTTCATGAGTTTGATGTATCTCTGCTTGATCTTTGGACTGAGTGTCTTTGACAATTTGATTATCCTTGGATTCTCCTGGGTCTCGATGTTTCAATCCTCGACATCCTCATCATTCGCAGTGATCCTAGGATTTCTGGCTACATCATTTTCATCAAACAACTTTTCCAACGGAACCAATCCCTTGGGGATGATATTATTTTTTAGCTGCACTATGTCCCTTCCATCTATCTGGTTTTGAAAAGTGTCATTGTCACCATGTGAAACTATGTTTTCATCTTCTTCGCAACAACACTCATCATCGATGTTTACATTAGCGAACTCGTCACTCATTTGGAGAAATCTCTCCTCCTTGTCATCTTCAAAAACCTGCCAATACTTGATATTATAGGGTACCGTCGACCTGTGTTTGACTTCGATCTCATACTTTCTGTTGGGGAAAATTGGAATTTTAAATACTAAAGATGAGATGACTAGGGAATCTGCAATTTGATTCTTCCTCGTTGGGATCACTGACAAATTATACTCCAAGAACTCTTTGATGAGTTCCAACACTAGATTCCTATATGATCTCAGACTGGGGTGCTTGGACTGGTATATACCTTTCACTTGATTTATGACGAGCTCAAAGTCTCCGTGCATCGCTATCCTCTGAGCGCCCACCTCTTTCAAAGTTCTCAGACCCAAAATCAATGCCTCATACTCAGCCATGTTATTTGTACAATCAAAGGCGAGTTTGTAAGAGCAGAGTTTAGAGTCCACCTTGGGAGGATTTATCCATACACTGACCCCTTCTCCTTCCTTGTTGACGACTCCGTCGAAGCTCATGTTCCACATTTCGTTCTCCACACAGTTTCTCGGGTCTGTGCACTCTTTTTCTTGATGCACAGCCTTATCTTCGACAGTCATGACAACTATCGACTCCTCCCCTTCAAAACTCAAGTCATTGTAAAATAAAGAGGAGTCGATCTCGGTGTCTACATAGTAGATAGGATTGTTTTTTTGCTGGGTCTTACTACTCACCATGTACTTGAGAAACACCTCTATGTACAACCTTCTTTATTGGATGAAGATAAGGATAGTGGCATATGACATATCCATCTAGAGGGTTCCCTTCAATTTCGCGGCCCACGACCTGGATAATAACATGCCGAATTTAGGGGGGATGTCGGCCACAACCACGTCCATAACCAGATTCTTAGACAAAATCTGGGACAATGACACAACCAAATATTTCATCAGACCCAAACATTTCACTTTCCTTGAGTCGAAGGAGAAAATATCCTTATAGGGCATTGTGACATCCAAACCTAAATCATCCATGTCCACTTTTGGCATGAGATTGTGCAACGCGCCCAAATCCAACATGGCATTATGTAAAGTCATGTCATGGATTTTGAGGTTGACATAAAAAGGGGGAACGTCCCTAGTATCGCTCGTTTCTTCTACGCGCAGACCAAATAAAATGGTAGGGTGGTCATCCTGGACATTCAGGGTATCGAGAGCCTCTTCCATATTCAACATTTTAATGAATTGATCATGATACTCTCCTTTCTTGATGAGCTCATTGAAAGGGACAAAGATTTTAATTTTTGCCATTTTGTTCTCAAAGTTAAAGGGGGGGGGAGACTTTATCTACCTCTTTGACGCCCATCTCCCTTCTCACCTCTGTCGCTTTCTTTAAAGCCTCCTCCTTTGACTTTCCTTTCTCCATCACACCCTTTGTCGGATTGTCTTTCTTTGGTTGTCTTGCGGAAGGAGTGTTTGCTTGAGGTTCTTTTGTGGGATTCGTCTGTTGAGGCTCTGCAGATGCCTTTCTGCTCCTGAGGTTGTATTTCTTTTGAAACTGCATGATGGCATTGTGATATCCTTTCCTAAATTCCTCTATTTCTGAAGACAATGTGTCCTAAGTCTCCAACATAATACCATCATTCGTGTCCATGAATTGATCGTGTTATCCCTTCGTCAAGAACATGTGTGTGTCTGTGTTGTCACAACAATGTATCTGATCTTGGATCATCTAAATCTTCATTCGCGTAATTGTTTTGGAATGGAGGTCTTATTTGTTGATCACCCTGGTTTCTCTGTTCCCTCTGCCTGATCTACGGAACCAGACCCCTTCTAAAGTTTTGATTTCTGGGTTGGAAATCATTTTTCTCTCGGGCGGTGGGATTTTTCTCCATGGACATCCTTTCCATCATCTTCTCCATAGTCTTCATCATTAAGTCGAACTTTTCATCCGATGATCGAGAAGCCGAGGGCTACGCATCTCCTTGAGGTTTCTTTTTGTTTTTATTGAAGTTTTTTTTTTATCTTTCCTGACACCATCAGATTTGCTTTGAATTCGATTGCATCACTTATCATAGCGCCTAAAGTAGCATATTTTCTTTCCCTCAGCAGTGAGGCAAAAATCCATTATGAAGTATTGAAGGTCCAACAATTTTTCATTTTTATCACATTTCGAAAATGTATTTGAAGACATTTGATCTATCTTGAAATTGAATAGAGGGATCACGAGTGTGTGATGATGAAGGTCCTTGTATGATGTTATTTATTGGTCACTATTTGGTAATACGACACTTTGGTCTTCAATTGCAACACTTGGACCATATGAAACTTTTTTTCTTGTTTGCGAAACTTGGAGGTTAGTTTACAATTCTTCGTAATTTTTTTTGTTGTGGTACATTGCTTTTTTCATTGAGATGATATTATCAATATGGTAGGGATAAAAGGCTTGTTCAATTTTATACATACTTTAAATCAACGCTACAAAAAGAACAACCATTCAAATAAAAAAATGTTCAACCAATATTGTGATCACTTGTCTACAATTTATGCATTAAAAAAATGATATTATCAAAACTTATAACAAGTTGTTAAATGATAAATTCAACTTTTATGACATCAACATTATGAAGCCTTGCTTCTTTAGCATAATCCAATATTTGGATTAAATATTTTTGAAAAAGTGAACAAGAGGACATCGAGATCATATGGTCATGAATCAAATAGATAAATTTAATGAAGACACTAAGGTAAATGAAGATAAGTTTAAGAATAATGATAAAATTATTAGACCTTGGGCATATTTACAGTCCAAGAGGAATAAATTTGGATTAGGATATGAAAATGATGAGTTTAAATTCTTCCATATTTATGATTACTCTAGACTAGATACAATTTTTCGCATAGGGTTTCTTAATGATGATTTGCAAAGGCATACTATTGATACTAATAAGTTGGATGAAGTACTTGAACTTGAGGATCATGATGTGGATTAGGATGATGATGGCACAAATGATTTCAATGACGATACATTTGTTGTTGCTAAGTCGAATGCATTGGATGAATTATTTGAATAGTTCCAACACTATCCGTGAGTTTTCCATAAGGATTTGTAATGTTTTTAACTTAACCCATGTAGTTTATGTGGGAAGACAAATCACGTTTTAGAAAATTGTCAGAAGAAAACAAAACATCAAAGGAAATATGTACATTTTAGATGGTTAGGTACTTGGCATTGGAGTTTGAAAGATAAGTGATTGGATCAATCTTACCATTGAATTCATACACAATTACATACATGTCTATTAGGAGATGAAATCTCAACAAATGGACATGCATGTTTTGATTCAAGACTTAACAATTGTAGCGAAAGATCAAGGCCCACTTGATGTTACCTTTTGAGTTGAATATTGTGTCTTACAACTCCACTCAATGACATCATGGTTACCCTTTTCCACTTTCAAGGGGGTACATTGGAATTTCTAATTCAAAGGTCCCAAGACTTCACACATTTCACTTACCGAGGGGAGAGATAAAAATGATGGTTGTCATACTTTAATTTTTGAAGTCTACTTTTTATTTTTAGGATTATGGCTTATCTAAGATGATGTATTTAGAACAATATTTATGATGGGTTCGGGGAACGATGATGTGTTGATCATGGATTGAATATTTGATTATTTTTACATGGACTTTTGGATTGGCACTTTGACCTTCGCAGGATATCTGTTGAGAAAAATTAGTTTTTAGTGTTTTTGAGTATATTTAGGAGATGGGAATGGATACTATTGTTATGGATGGTTTTTAAGATTTTTTTTTAGGGTTTTAAGGATATTGTTGGATGGTTTTCCACATTGTGACATTTGAAAATTCAAGATTTGATCAACATTTTGATTAATAGTTTGGTTTTCTAATTGAGGCAATATCAACAATTCACTTAGTTTAATACTCACATGTTTCACATGCTACAATATTTGGATGTTGTTCAACACTTATTTATGTCAATTGGATCATTGACAATGTTTTTGTGTCATTTTTTAGAGCATTTTCATGAAAAAAAGTGTTCATTTGATAGTCTTTGGATTTAATAGGGATGGTCTTTAGACCATGTTGAGGACATATGACTATTCTACACTTTTTCTTGGCACCTTGAATTTTGAATAATTTTCAATATTTGGAATGTGTTGGAATTGCAACTAGTTCCCTTCTCATTAGGGTTTTGTTTCATCAATATTAAGTTCACATCAATGAACACCTACAATATATCTGATTTGTTTATTGCATAGTGAGATTTCAAAACTTGAATTTTGGCATAGATTTTTGTTAATATTTTTAGGTGGTTTTTCATTGATACTCAAAAGATTTCATAATATGAGTATAAATTATCAAATTGAAGACTTGGATATGTTACCAACATTTTCAATAATATTTATTACCTAATGAGTGCATTGGTATGAAATTGTGATTAAAAGAAAATCGTTAACGATTTGGTTCCTAACCCTAATTCCTATACCACCTAATGTAGACATTGGGATATATTATTATCTTAAATATCATATACTTATATGACCTAATGTACATTGAGATATATTATTATCTTGAATATCTTATACTTATATGACCATTATTTGGTGTTCATTTATATTGTACAACTAATAAATAATTACTAATGATTAAGATTTATATCTTTTCCATTTCTTCATTTTTTATGTTCTTGATTATATCCTATAATGGTCTTTCTTATGTCTCTGGATAACACACCAACTTTTATTACTTAGGAAATTTGGATTTCCTTGAAATTTGGATTTCCTTGGGCTTCCTCTCTATCTACCTTCTCAAGGACCTACTATCATATCCATACATAAATCAAAATGCATCCCAATACTTATATTCATAGTTCGAATATTAGAATACCCCATTCTTTTTATTACAAAAGATATATATTAATCAATTTTTAAGTAAGTTTAAAACCATAAAAAATTATAATTAAATATTTATAATATAAACATATACATTTGTCAAATTAAATAAAAGTAGGTTTACCGGTAAAATATTGTGTTAACTTATACTCAAGAAAATGTGTTGACTCTATATAAGAGAAAAAAATATTGACAAAATAAACAAATCATCATTATATCAAGAAATTTCATTTATGGAAGCACTTATAGAATTTGGTTGAGGTGTATAATGTAGAAGTATAATATAATTAATATGAAAATAAAGTCTTTTTAAAATTGTTTAAAATTGTAATCAAGACCACCTACAATTAAAGAAGGGTTGGCTAAGTCATTAAAAAATAGAGGAGGTTGGAAAATATTGATACTATTAAAAATATTATTACATCTAAATTTAAGGATAAAAGAAAAGTAAGATACTATAAAGAAGTTATTAACCATATTCTAGAATATTAAAAGTATCCCCACCTCTACCCTCACCTCTTATGTTTTCTCTATTATTTGCTGCACCCCCACCCTCGTATTATTTTCTCTATTAGTTGCCCCACCCCCACCCTTACCCTCATATATATATCTGAGGGTGAGGGTGGGGCAAATAATAGAGAAAACATATTATGTTTTATCTATATGTTTTCCACACCCCGACCCCCACCCCCACCCCCACCCTATATGTATATGAGGGTGGCGGTGGGGAAAATAATAGAGAAAACATAATGTATATGAGGGTGGGGGTGTGGAAAATAATAGAGAAAACATATTATGTTTTCTCTATGTTTTCTCTATTATTTTCCCCACCCTCACCCTCATATAGGGTGGTAATATGTTTTATCTATTATTTTCCCCACCCTCACCCTCACCCTCACCCTCATATATATATGAGGTGTTTTCTCTATTATTTGCCCCACCATGTTTTTTCTATTATTTTCTCCACCCCCACCCTCATATAGGGTGGTATGTTTTCTGTATTAACTTAACTGGAAGATAGAGATAACATCTGGTATTCACATTTATAAATATATATCTATCTAATGCAATTAACCACACATCAATACTCTACTCATACAAAAAACAAAAATAATATGTTTTCTCTATTATTTTCCCCACCTGCACCCTCATAGGTGAGGAAAATAATAGAGAAAACATACCACCCTATATAAGGGTGGGGCAAATAATAGAGAAAACATAATATGTTTTCTAGGGTGGTATTTTTTCTCTATTATTTGCCCCACGACCACCCTCATATAGGGTGGTATGTTTTCTCTATTATATGAGGGTGGGGAAAATAATAGAGAAAACATAATAGGGTGGGGGTGGTGCAAATAATTGAGAAAACATAACATGTTTTCTCAATTATTTGCTCCACCCCCACCCTCATATAGAGAAAACATAATATGTTTTCTCTATTATTTGCCCCACCCCCACCATGTTTTCTCTATTATTTGCACCACCCCCACCCTCATATAGAGAAAACATAATATGTTTTCTCTATTATTTGCCCAACCCCCACCCTCATATAGGGTGTTTTCTCTATTATTTGCCCTACCCCCACCCTATTATGTTTTCTCTATTATTTGCCCTACCCCCACCCTATTATGTTTTCTCTATTATTTTCCCTAACCCCACCCTCATATAAGGTGGTATGTTTTCTCTATTATTTTCCTCACCCCCACCCTATATATGTTTTCTCTATTATTTTCCCAACCCCTACCCTATATCCCTTTATCATAACTCTAATAAAAAATAAAATCAATATTACTAAAATAAAAAAAAACTTTCACTAAAATCATAATAAAACAACACATCACATACTTAAAAATTAATCTTATCATCTCAAATTTCAAATCTATATTACAATATCAATCTTTGTAATCTTTTTAACTTATGAAAATTATGAAAATTAAAACAAGTTTTTATTCATTCTTTTAAATATAAAAATTAAAATTAAAAAAAAAAAAAAAATTAAATTTATTTTTCTACTAAATTCAAATATTAAAAAACTAATAAATAAAAAACCAATCTCAAAATGTCAACAATCTTCTTTATCATTATATTAACAAAACCATAAGAAATTGAGCTTGTTTCTCTCACTCCATTAGATCCAGCAACAAAATGGATAATTTCAAATTTCAAATCTATATTACAATACCAATCTTTGTAATCTTTTTAACTTATGGAAAATTATGAAAATTAAAAAAAAAAATTATTCAATCTTTTCTATATTTAAAAAAAAACAATTAAATTTTAAATTTATTTTTCTACTAAATTCAAATATTAAAAAAATAATAAATAAAAAACCAGTCTCAAAATGTCAACAGTATTCTTTATAAACAATTAAATTTTAAATTTATTTTTCTACTAAATTCAAATATTAAAAAAATAAAAAATAAAAAACCAATCTCAAAATGTCAACAGTATTCTTTATCATTATATTAACAAAACCAAAACCATAAGAAATTGAGGTTGTTTCTCTCACTCCATTAGATCCAGCAACAAAATGGATAATTTCTATATTATTGAGAGATTGATTGGATACATCGACGAGAAGCCGAGTCCTTTTGCCCAATTATAATTACATGGTAATGGAAGTGATCTGTGAGTTTAGCTTTAACCCATGCTTAAACATGGATGAAAAGCAACAGAAGGTAATGAGTAGTACAGCAGAATAAATAAAGGGAAATGATCGGATAAAAGCCTGGAAATGGTCTGATAAAATTTTTGGAAATGATCCGCTAGATTAGCTAAGCCATGCTTAAAAATGGACGAAAAACAAACAAAACAAGCTAATTTTAATGGTATAGCAGAATTATATAAAAAATTGCAGCAATTCAGAGCTGGGCAAATAATATCTTAATTATACTCTAAATGTATATGTTCATATATAGTTTTGAAAGAAAGCGTTTATCAAAAGAGTCTGTATGTATCAGCTTGGGCCACCGTCGCCATGTTCAGGGTTCTAAACTGATTTGAAGCTCCGACTTGATAAGCATGTGCAAAATGTCCATCAAACCCTCTCTGCCAGCAGAATCGAGAGTGTGAAGAGCCTGGTAATCAATCATCAACAACACATTCATGATTTCCACATGATTTCAACTGCAAAACTTAGA
>ML781962.1:1156439-1180818 GCA_009831015.1 Picea engelmannii | reverse complement strand
CTTCTCGAAAACGTTTAGGTTAGTGCATTTTGTGACTACGGCGCTGAGGTCATCCATCTGGGCTACCTCAGGAGGCGCGAAATTTATTAGGGTTTGTACTTCAGACCCGCCATGACCGGACTGATTAAAAAACTGCAAAGAAGGGGAAGGATGATTCATTGCCATTGGATTCTGGATCGACATGCTATAATCAGCAGCTTGTCTCCTCGTTCCTATACCTAATGGTGGGATCTCTGAATTGGTAGCACCAAGCTGAAAATGCATTTTGGGTGTATGGGTTTCAGAGCAGTCCAGTGGCGCAGCCAAAGTTATGGGGAAAGCCGGCTGACTGTCATGTTCATCTTTGTTTGTCTATTCCATAGACGTCCGGCTTAAAGTTTAAACCAAACATCGATTGCAAATTGCAATAGCAGACATAAAAATTAAGATTCCGAGCAGTGACAGCTAAGCTCTCGAAGAAAACGATGCGATGTAAAGGTGAGGAGCTCTTTTCAAAGTCAGGACGATATCAGACCCGTCAGCCTTTTCTCTGCCCCGCGCGCAGTGGATTTAAGAGAGGAATATCTGCATTCGTTGTGGCTGCCAATGGAATTCAATGAGACATCGTTTTGCTCTATCCTGAACCGTCCATTGTCGGATCTAATCCACACCCATTTCTGTGACGTGCAATTTGCAAGGAGCCAGGAGGTGAAATTCCAATGAGTGGCCACAGGGATGTACTATATACGGCAACATACTGCAATGCAGAGCAAGTGGATTACATAAATTTCTTCATCCCGACTCCCGGGCCAGTTCGCAAATAAATATTATATCACGTGGTAGAGTAACCGAAACCAAAATGTCAAGGATAAGCATGAGGTAAGAGTTGCTTTTATTTTCACTCTCAGATATATGAGAACACATATATATCTCATACATATTCATGCCACGATATATATTTGAATGTGTTAAGACTACCACAGCAGCAAAATAGCTGTTGGTGAACGCCGAAAGAATGAGAAGATGAAATGAATCTTTAAAAGAATATATTAAATTTTATTATTTATTAACAAATACATTGTTGGGCTTCATTTATCTGGTGTTAATATTTTAATTTCTGTTAATCACTTACTGGCAATCAGTTAGCTATCAAAGTAATTTTTAAATATGATTAGGTAAATGTAAAAAAGTAAAGACATAAACTGTTGTCTTTATAATAGCTAGAAAGTTAATGATTGATATCACAGCCATTTATTTTGTGTGACTACTAAGAATATTCCAACCATATTTAATCATGTCCATAAAAAACTTATTAAGCACTAAACACCTATTAAATCTGCCCATTGTCAATAGGTGTACGCCTTTAGACGTAATAAATGTAACACCTACTTGTTCTAAATCCCTTACCCATCCAAACTTGCAACATAATCTTTTAATTTTAATTTCAAATTTCAAAATCAATTTTCCCCATAACGTTTGTGTAAAAACTAGCACAAACAAGGTTAGATGCATACGTTAACACATTAAAGCCTCACATGATCATAATCATGGGAAAGAAATATAGTTAACACATTAGAGCCTCACATAGTGGGTCAACATCTTACGTATGGAAACATCCACTAGTGATCCATCGTTAACACATTAAAGCCTCATATGACCATGGGAAAAAAATATAGTTAACACATTAAAGCCTCACATGATCATGGAAAAAAAAAAGATAGTGGTGACTCATACATGATCATGGGAAAAAATATAGTGGGTCAACATCTTACATATGGAAACATCTGAGTGGTGATCCATAAGCCTCACATTAGTGGTGATCCATAAGCCTCACATTAAAACCTCATGGAAAAAAATAATATAGTCGTGACCCATAGTTAACACATTAAAGCCTCACATGATCATGATCATGGTAAAAAAAATATAGTGAGGGCCACTTGTAAACCTTCACAAAACAAAGATAGTGACAACCTCTAGTTATCCTTCATACTTAAGCTATTAAAGTAATATATCTACATAACTTTTTAGGTTTTATCTTATATAGAGAATATGGATAAATCAAAGTCAACAAATTTAACAATTGTTAATGAAAGTCAATTATGCTTAATCAAATTCAATTATAGTTAATTATATTTTATCAAATTTAATTATAATCAATTCATAATTGATAATAATTAATTATAAAAATCAAATCAACTATATAATCAATTTGAGTCAAAATTAATTTTTATTATAATCAATCATAATTGATTTAAGTTAAAATCAACCATATTCAATTTAAGTGAAAGTCAATCATAATTTTAATAATAATTAAGATAATAATTTCAATTTGAGTCAAAATCAACTTTAATCAATTTTTATTATAATCAACCATAATTAATTTAAATTAAAATCAACCATATTCAATATTCAATTTAAGTGAAAGTCAATCATAATTTTAATAATAATCCAAATACCTTTTATGTTTAGTATAGTGAATTATTATAATACTAATATTAATATTGTAATTATTGTAGTTATTATTTTTATTAGTAGTCATATGGTAGTATACGTGTTTTTTTAATTTTAATGACATTGTTGTCAAATGACATATATCAACCACCTTTCATCACCTTGTGTTAATTCGTATCCTTTTTATTTCTACCACTTTTGGTCATTGCAAGTCCTTACATGCTTTGTTCACATGCGCATCCTAGCATGCCCCACCACATCACTTTCAAAGTGATAAGATGTTGTGACTAGTTAAGGATCAAAATAACTATCTTATATCTTATATGAGTGTCGTAGTTAGTTTAGGACCCAAATTATTCTTCCATAGAATCGAGGTCCATTCTTACTTTGACCCTCTGGTCATTGAAAGGCACTCTAGTCATTGCTTGTCCCTTTCGTTGGTGCAAGTCTCTTTGATCAATGCAAGGCACTCTAAGTCATCGCATGTCCCTTTGGTTGTTGCAAGTCCCTCTGGTCGTTGCAAGGCACTCTAATAAATTCATGTACCTCTGGTTGTTGCAAGTCCCTCTGGTCATTGCAAGGTGCTCTAGTCATTGCATGTCCCTATGATTGTTACGAGTCCCTCTAATCATTTCAAGATGTTCTAGTCATTACATGTCCCTGTGATTATTGCAAATCCCTTTGATCTTCACAACTCATTCTTACATTATTTATTCACATGCTTAACTTACCATGCCTTGCAACATCACTTTTAAAATGATATAGTGATACAATTAGTTAATAACCCAATATACTATGCTACAAATTCTTCATTCCCACCCCCACCTTATGTTGCAAGTCCTTACATATTTTTTTCACATGGTAAACTTGTTATGCCATACCACATCACTTTGAATGTCATGCCACGAAATATCTTTTTAAGGACCTAAACTTCTATGCCACAAATTCATATTAAAATTTGGTTTATATTCATAATATGTTGTTTCCAACATTTATCATCCTTTTTGTCATCTAGAACATTTTTTTACAACTAATTGGTATAAATTTATAAACAATAATATATTTTACATTTTACAATAATTTTGTTTGATAAAAAATTATATATTATTTTTATTAAAAAATTCTATTTTTTTTTAAATTGCATATAATTAATTAAATAAAACTTATTTTACGTAGATATATTTTTTAAAATATTAAATCACATTTATGTAGATAGACTCTCTATTTATACTTAACCATTAACAAAAATCTTAACCCAAAACAAAATGGATTCATTATAATTATATCTAACTTATTTTTATGTCACCTTAATTTTTATTCATAAGAAAATTATCAAATAAGGACTTTCATTGTTCGGGAAATTGACTTCACATTTAATACTCTTTCATTGTTTGGGAAATTGACTTCACATTTAATACTTTCCTTTTAGCAACATGTTTTTCTAAGATTTAGTATATCTTTCTTTGTTTTAACCAAAATAAAAATATTGTATTAATAAAGGATTGTAGTAAAGCTAGCACTGATTATATATAATGGTACAAAGTTTCAAAATCATCACTAGGAAGTCTTTATTGCTATAAAATGACATTGAAAACATAGTACATAAAAGACATTCCAAGTGTTCTTCGTGGTGTTTTATTTGACAAAGAATACTAAGATTCTAAGAACTTTAAAGTACATGAAAATCAATGAAATACTTATTTGATATTTTCCTCATCTTACTCCACATTAGAGGGGAAGGAGTTCTGTTGTTCCAGGTTCATTGGCTCATTGAGTTGATGGATTGTTTCTTCTTCTTTGTATTTCATTTTCACATAATTGTTAGATGTTCAATTATTAGAGGCTGCAGATTGAGATTCTTCACACATATTCAAGGACAAATTTGTTACCATGTTGCATTTAGCTGTGAGAATATTAATTCATTTCTTTTCATGTATTAACATATTTATTATGTTATCATGTTGTGCAATATAGTGGTGCTCAATCTCTTTAATACTTGCAATTATAGAGAGAAGAGTCCTCTTGTTGTAATGTATTCCCTCATCGTTCCTTCACAAGATTATTATGAAGTCTGAGACATCCTTGTTATCCATATTGTGCATAGGTCTGTTGTCCAAAAATCATAAGAAATGGTTAGATGAAGAGAAGTCTTATGTCTCAGCTATAAAATACCAAATCTCCCTCGAAAACTAAGAGTTGTAGTGACATGGTATGGATCAACCCTAGGAGTCCTTACACCAAATAAAGCAAGGAAATTAAACTCATAGAAATTATAAACCTAAGGAAAATTCCATATAGGGGAGATATAAGAGGATAATCTCAATAGACTTCTAAAAGAAAAATAACTCAGACTACTGACAAAAGAGATTCCAAAAATATAACTTTTGTTCAATCCCCTTCACATATAAACTTTTCCAAAGTTCCCAAATCAAAACAAAACCTCAAATTTAGACATTCACATACCAGAATCTTAATTGGATGAGAAGTAAAGATTTCTTCATTGAAACTTAAAGAGTAACCCTTAACACTATCATAATAGATGGGAAAATTAAAACTAACTCATAAACATAGAAAAGACTTTAGTGAGCTTTTCAAAAACAAAGGAGGAGGATGAGAGAAACTTGTAGATACCAACATCCTAATTTGAATCCCTTTAAATCCGGAGATCACACACATTGCTAACCAAAAAAAGGATTAGATGTTAATTTTACAACATTAGAATCTATTGGCTTTCTTAAAATAGGAGGCTCTAGAATCTAATTCAAAACCATAGGTAAAGCCACTTGAGAATGGAAGGTTTGTTGAGCCTGTTATATAGAATATCACAACCATCATCATGAGCTAACAACCCCGGAGAAAATTAAAAATGGATACCAACACATAACAGTTCCAATTACCATCCCAAGAAGAATTTTCATGTGAAATAGGAGAATGTTCCTTGTCAAATTGTGGTTGTCAAAGTGCCCAATTTGATTTCCTTCTCTCCCCTTTATCCCACAACAAATTATACAATGAATGAAGTGTGTCCTCTGAGCTCCTAATTCAAAGCACATGGAATCATGGTATGTGAGTTTAATCATGTGGAATTAATGTTAATTATATTATCCACAAATACATGAGGTACATTAAGGTATGTATCATAGAATGCTACCCTCATTTTTCAACAAAATTCCTAATTTAAAGTTTATGGCTATATTATCCCACCCATTGGCAATTGTGTTAAGGCCACGTTTGACAAGAAAGAAAGAGATTTCCTCGACGGAACTTGTTTCTATTTTTTCTCTTGTATTGATGTTTTCCATATTGAAATCTATCAGAGTTTCTTTGTCGAGCATGGTTTTGATGAAAATCACAGAGTTATCAATGATTTTCAAGGTTGTTATTCTTTCTTCCTTGGCTATTAGGATGCTTCCTAGTAACTCATATGCCTCAACCTCAATATTGGTGGTTTTTCCCAAGCCCCTTGCATATGTCACTATAGTATTTTCTCCAGGATCCAAAAGTATCTTTGCATCTACCACCATTAAAATTTAATATATCTTTCATGTTACACTTTTCTAAAGTGTGTGTGTATGTGTGTGTGTTTGGTAGTGTGTCCATTGCCAACAGAACTATCCCATGGTGTAAGAAATTGCGACTCATGGGCATCTAAGCTATCAAAATCACCAGGGGATCACATCTGACCTGGGCCACACCAACCCTTAACATGGATGAATTTTTTTGGGGTGTCTCCTCCTGATTACTACGAGTTTGTAGCATTGGCCTCCTTACATAACTAAACCCTCGGAATCCAATAACGCTAACGAGATTTGACACGCGCACACACACACACACACACACACACACACATATGGGCATGTGCAAGCTAATGATGGTCTATCATGACATGTTAGTGGCAATGCAAACATGGAAAAACAACAATCTGTTAACTTGGAGGGATATTCAAAGTACTTTTACAATGAATTTGAATATGGTGTAAAAAGATGAAATGTAGGAAATTGAATTCGCTTTCCAAATGTACAACTTTTATTTATAGAAATTATGAGTAACTATGTGAAATTTGAGTTTTCTAATAGTGGTATGTTATTTTTCCAGCAAAATATAAGGTATATGTCTTTGTTAGTGTAGGTGTTGAGTACCTTAACAATGGAATTTCTTTCCAAAAAATTGTATTATTGTAGAGAACCCATTGTTCTAGTGCACTGTATTTTTTGAAATCTTATAATATTTTTTGAAATTATGAAAGTCAATATATAACTATTTTTTATAATGTCAATATCCTTGAGGGTCTTAACATTATAAAAAAATTGTCTCCGGGGTGTAGGACAGTCGGTGATGGAGTGTGTTGTTAAGCCACTCTGTGATGCTAAAGTCACCAGTTCGAAACCTGCGGGGACAAAAAATCCAACCATGTTAAGGGTTGGTGTGGCTCAGGCCAGGTGCGATCCCCGGGTGATTTTGACAGCTTAGATGCCCCTGAGTCGCAGTTTCTCAAGCCACAGGTTAATCGCATAGCCAACAGGTCCCACACAAATTAACAAACAAAAAAAAAACATTATAAAAAAATTATTTTTTCTTAGATCGTAGATATTGGTCTCTTCTAGTGCTATGTATAACTCCTTTTAGAAATGGTTAAGATAAAAAAAAGTTATAGTAGAAATAAAATATGTATGTATTCTAGAATTTTGACATACACAAAGAAAAAAATAGATTAAAAATAGTAAACAATATTAATTTAAAAAAAAAATTATATATTTGGAATCTGCATAGTCGACTCTATCTACCTTTGTAGTTTCATAAACGACAGATTTATGTATATTATAGAAAAATAACATCGAAAACTGAGATATAGAGTTGTATTCATAAAATGGAGGTTTTTACCTATTTGCAGAATGAACCACTAGGTTTTACATACCCAACCTAAATCTGAGGCAACCAAGTTATCATACACATGTAACACACCCAAGGTGGGGCGTTAGAAATTTCGTTCTTCTTAAGAAAATAAATACCCTAATTCGGGGTCTCTATTCCATTCTACTCTTCTAGAGCTTTGCAACCACGGTCTCCATGCTCTGAACCGAGCTCAGAGATGGAAGATACCCTCTCCCAAGTTCCTCGGGTTCTTCCATCCCTCTATACTTTCATATGACCACTGGCTATGACCAGACGCCAAGACAATAGGCATCAAGAAAACCACCACGTGAAACCTCCGGAGTGGAAAACCTATGAAGTTCATGATTCGACGCCGTGTGCCCTCAATAATTTCGACGACCCTGATTCACTTCAGGACTTCGGCGTTCGGGAGTTTCAAACATTCCCATGCATTTTTCCTCTGAATTACTTTGTACCCGGAGTTATAGATCGAGAGCCACACGTCCCTTCATGATCGACGATTGTGAATCACTTTAGATCTTCAGTCTTTGGGAGTTTCAACCTCTCCACACTCGCTTTCTCCTGAATTTCTTTCACCTGAAGTCGAAGATCTGTCGACGCATGTCTCCCTCAGATCGACAATTGCAAATCATTTCAGCTCTTCGGGCTTCGAGAGTTTCAACCTCTCCACACTCGCTTTCTCCCATAAGGATTTCACCTAAAGTCAACGATCCATCGATGCGTGTCTCCCACAGATTGACGACTGCAAATCACTTCGTCTCTTCGGGCTTTGGGAGTTTCAACCTCTCCACACTCGCTTTCTCCTGGAGTGCTTTCACTCGAAGTTGACGATCTGTCGACGTGTGTCACCCATATATTGATGAATGCAAATCACTTCGACTCTTTGGGATTCAGAAGTTTCAACCTCTCCACACTCGCTTTCTCCCTGGATTATTTTACCCGAAGTCAACAATTTGTCGACGCGTGTCTCCCACAAATCAACGACTACAAATCACTTTGTCTCTTCGGGCTTCAGGAGTTTAAACCTCTCCACACTCGCTTTCTCCTGGATTTATTTCACCCTAAGTCGACGAATTTCCTCCATGTATCCTCTCTCTTAGATAGATGTCACAGACGAAATACGTTACTCTGCAGATTTCCCAAAGAACTCGCAACTATCCGCCTAGAAACTTTTCTGGATCTGATGGTCATGATCTGGCCAATACCAATTTGTCCATCGATCAACGATTCATAGTGATTGTGGGGCCCCAACATGCTCTCTCTTTATCAGAGAGCTCAATATCCGTAATCTAAAAAGTACTCGCTCCACTCGGTCTAATCATGGTCGCTAATTTCTCACCCTGACGAGATCAATGACGTTGGTGAATTGCAGGCCGCGAACTAGCACGTCCACTAATTTAACCTTCGCACTCCGCAATGATTCCCCACCATCGATATTTGTTCACAAATTGACAGTTCACAATGGTTGCGGGGCCCAATCTTCGAAATTTGGGAACTGCTCGCCCGATTTTGTCTAATCGAGGTTGTTGATCTTCCATCCCCAACAATATCAATGACATTGATGAATTGCGGGCCGAGAACTAACACGTCCACTAATTTCACCTTTGCACTCCACAATGATTCCCAACCATCGATCTAATCGAGTGGCTGATGTTTGATTGGTTAATTCCAGTGGGTCTTTGAGTCGATCTGATGGTTGTGATGGGTTTTCCTCTCGATGAATGATTTTCATCCATCTCCTCTGTCAGGTTCTTGATTCATCTATGGCTCTTGTTACTCAGGGAGTTTGGGTAATTTTGACTAATGTGAAGTTTGACATTCCAGGCATCGAAATCCCGAAACTCCGAAACCATTATGAAATAGATTCTTTCAGGCTTAGCGTAGGGTTCCTAAACCCAAGTCACATGGAACTTTAGATGAATCTCGGGATAAGAAATCTACTCTTAGCCAGGTTTTGACTAAGGCTGTGGGTGCAAGTTCAAGGTCTCTCAGACTACTAGTCTGAAGGAGATGCATCCCTAACTCACAAAAATTTAAGTTCTGAAACAGGGAAAGGTAAATTCATGAGGTTACTGAGAGGGTAGCAGTGCCAAGAGGCTCAATCCGACTCCGGAGTTGTGAGGTATCTCCTTGGGGAAAACAACTTTGGTAGTTAAACTGGAGCATACGGTAAAATCAAAGGCATAAGTTCTTAAGGAAGTTAACATATACATGTATCTTAACCATTTCAATGCAGAAAACATTTATAGAGATGTAAATACATGCATGCAACCATTAATTCTCAATTCAACACATAGAGTATGAAATCACTTATTAGAAAAAAATAACGTGAGGTGCCTGCTGGAAAGGGTGCCTGTTTCCACCCAACCATAGGCTTAGTCACTCCTAACATATTTACCACTAGCCACCCCTGAGCTAGATCATGATGATTTTCAACAAAAGCCTTTCTCTTGGCTCAACGACAGTAGGGATGGAGGTTACTCTCCTCCTCCCGCAGGCTCTCGACAATGGTTGACAAGATACCAAGCAAGGAGGACCAACCTCGTTTATCATCTTGTATCATAACCTTCTTAACCATTTCCTGTGACCAAAATGTTTTTACCTTTAGTTCTTCCTTGAACCCAGAGCTTAGCTTCTCGTCTTTTCACTCTTCGCATATCTCCTCCTTGACGCCCACGCTTTCCCTTCTTGTCTTTTCCAACAAGATTGCATGTGGCTCGAATTCCCAATCCGTGGTTAGGTCTAGAAGCCTTACATATGGGCGGTCTACCCCATCCCCTCATTAACTCTTGAGGAGGTCTTCCCACCTACCAGCCTGACTGTAATTCATTTCTGGGTCAGAGGGTTGTTCTGATCTTGAGAAATTAAATCCAACAAGTATTGGTTCGATGGAGGTTAACATAACCATTCTTGGTCCCCTCCACCATCTCTTTCATAGCATTCGTGGTCTCTCTTAGCACATCCCCTTTCCAACAATCATGCAACACGTATCCATTTTCTATTAAAATAACATAATTTACATTCATCAACCTTTCATACAAAGGTTCATCAAATCAAACATTCACACCTTTGAGTTTTCCATAGTTCCTTGGCCAATATAGTTATATTTACAACTGGGGGAAACATGGTGTTACAATTCCCTCCCCCTTAAAGGAACATCGTCCTTGATTTTCTATCTATCAACATGCTACGTATATACAGGAGTAAACAAAATCAGATATGATTGTCTCACGGTATCCTCCATTTCCCACGTAGCCTCAACTAGGACAAAGTGTTCCCATTGCACCTTGACCTGTGCAATGGTTCGGTTCCTGAGTGAGGTTTCCTTCCTGTCTAGTATGCATTGAGGTTCTAGCATGAATTCTCCCTCCGACTCTACCTAGATCACATACCAGTCAATTATATGATTAGAATCATGTACATATTTCTTCAATAATGAAACATGGAAAACATTATGTGCCTTTATTGTAGGAGGGAGTGTTATCTTATAGGCTACAAGTCCCACTCTATCTAAGACTTCAAAGGGTCCACAATACCTAGGTGTCAGCTTGGCACAAGCTCCCATTCTCAGGGAACTCTTCCTTGGTCTAACTCTGAGATATACATGATCTCTTGTCTTGAACTCTCTAGGGGTTCTCTTTCGGTTGGCATAGCTCTTCTGTCTATCCTGAGCAATTTTCAGGTTTTGTTTTTTCTGAATCATTTGTTGCTCCATTTATTTTCGCATGTCTAGTCCGATGGTAATTCTGTCCACTAGATTACTCCAACTGATTGGAATCTTGCACTGTCTACCATAAAGGGCTTCAAAAGGGCTCATATTTAGTGACTCTTGATATCCATTGTTGTAGGAAAATTATACCAATGGCAGGTAGTCTTCCCACTTCTTAGGTTGATGAATTACATGCATCCTTAATATATCTTCTAATATTTGGTTCACTCTTTCTGTCTGTCCATCAATTTGGGGATAATAGGTTGTGCTAAACAACAATTTAGTCTCAAGGCTAGGCATCAAGGATTTCCAAAAGCTTGAAGTGAATTTTGTCTTTGTCAGATATAATCTCTCTAGGCATGCCATGAAATTTGAATATCTCCTTCATGAATATGTTTGCAATATCTATTTCCTTGCAAGTCGACTTGATAGGAACGAAGTGAGTAGATTTTCTCAATTTTTCCACCACTACCATGATGGAATCATTCTTCTTAGCCGATCTTGGTGATCCGGTGATGAAATCCATGGAAATGGTTTCCCATTTCCATTCTGGAATTGGTAGAGATTGTAACAACCCTTCTAGGTGTCGGTGTTCTACCTTAACTTTCTGGCATTCTAGGCACTTAGCTAGATAGTCGGCTATGTCCTTTTTCAGTCCAAGCCAATAGAATTGTTTCCTAGTGGTCGTGATCATTTTTTGATATCTTGGGTGACCAGTATATGGTCTCTTGTGTAGTTCATCCATTATGAACCTCTTCAATTCATCACATATTGGAATATACAATTTGTTTCTATAGGTCAGCAAACCTTCATCAAGCATCTGATAGCCTTCATACTTTATCCCTGTAGGCTCTTGCCTTAGGTACGAGGTTACGGTCTTGAAAAATGCATATGTTTCTTGTGCATTCCTGATTCTTTCGATGACATCCATTTCACAGGTTCTTACTGCTTCCATGTGAATCATTTTCACACTTTTGCTAAGGGCATCGACCACCCTATTTTCCTTCCCTTTGATGTGTTTTATTTCGAAATCGAACTCACTAAGGAGATCCATCCACCTAACTTTTCTATCATTGAGTTTTGGTTCATGAAACAAGTGCCTCAACCCACAATGGTCTATCATAAGTACAAATATCCTACCTAGGAGGTAATGCCTCTACATTTTTAAAGCATGCACTATGGCATCCAACTCTAGATAATGGGTCACATAATTGATTTCATGCTCATTCAATTTCCTGGATGTGTAGAAAATTACAGGTCCCTTTTGCATAAGGACTCCTACGATTCCTTCCTTGCAGGCATTTGTACACATGAGGAAGTCATTATCAGGGTATGCAATCTTCAACATGGGTGCATGGTTCAGGAGTTATTTCAGTTCCTAAAATCTTTCTTCACATTTTTATGTCCAAGTGAATTTAACGCCCTTCTTCTGGAGGGCAGTGATTGGACAACCAATCTTGGAAAATCCTTTTATGAACCTTTTATAATATCCTGCTAAGCCCATAAAGGATATGATATCAGATACATCATTTGCGGTATGCCATTTCATAATAGATTTGATCTTGTCAGGGTCTACTGCCACCACTTCTTGAGAAATGACATGGCCCAAGTAATGCACTTGTTTCTGGAAAAATTCACACTTGTTAATCTTAGCGTAGAGTTGATGCTCTCTTAGTGCTTGAAGTACAAGTCTAATATGTTCTTCATGCTCTTCTCTGTTCTTGGAGTAGATTAATATATCATCAATGAAAACCAATACAAATATGTCTAGGAATTTGCTGAGTACCTTGTTCATTAAGAACATAAAAGTGGCGGGGCCATTGGTTAGTCCAAATGGCACCACCACAAATTCATAGTGACCATACCTTGTCCTGAAGATCGTTTTGTGGATGTCTTCATCCTTGATTCGGATTTGATGGTATCCAAACCTCAATTCAATATTTGAGAAAATGGAAGCACCCTGTAATTGGTCGAACAAGTCATCGATTCTTGGTAAGGGGTACTTGTTATTTATGGTTGTCTTATTGAGTTGTCTATAATCTATGCACAGTCGAAGCATTCCATTTTTCTTTTTCACAAACAAGTTTGGTGCTTCCCATGGAGACACACTGGGCCGGATGTAGACTTTTTCCATCATTTCCTTTAGTTGTAGCTTGAGCTCAGCTAGATCGGGTGGACTCGTCCTATAGGGTGTCCTAGACATTGGCACTACTCCTGGTTGAAGTTTTATCGAGAAGTCAACGTCTCTTCTCGAAGGTAGACCTAGTGCCTCTTCTGGAAACACATCTCTATACTCTCTTAATATGGGGTGGTCCTCTAGGTTCGGTTTGTCATCCTCAATAGATTCCAACACCTGTATTGCATATAGAAGACATCCCTTTCTGCAATACTTTTTCATTTGAAGGGCTAATATTTGTCTCAATGAGATCAATTTTTGAATCCCTTGGAGGGTCATCTTTCCCCCTTCTTCATTTACACATTCTAATTTTTTATGGTAATAGTCCAACTTATTTTTATAAGAAACCAACCATTCCATACCAATCAACAAGTCATAATATCCCAGGGGAAGTATGTTAAGGGTCGCTCGGAAGGGCAATCCATCCATGATGAATTGGCAAGCTGGTATGAACTCTGCTACTTTTATTTTGGTTCCAGTGACTAGTTGTACCAACCATGTCTTAACATGTCTAACTGGTTGCAGTTTACACTTATCAATAGTCTGAGGGTCCACATAACTCAAATTAGAACCAGGGTCAATTAAAATAGAAACTAGACGGTTGTCGATCATACCTTCCATCTCCACCACTGAATCTTGGTGGTCATCTTGTTTATTATCCAAGGCTGCATAAATCTGTGCCATGCTCCTAGCCACATCATTGACTATGATAACTTCTTGGATGTTGTAGATTCTCCTGCTGCTCTGTTTTCTATGTGGACAATCTCTTAGCAAATGTTCTTCTCCACAACCCCAACATTTAAAGGGTTCTTTCTTTGGGTTATCGCTCTTTCCTAGGGCTATTCCAAAAGGTTTAATTCCACTCTGGGAGGGAAAATTCTACTGGTACACACTTCAGGTAGGAAGGATCATCCTTGAATCCTTCCTATAGTTCTTAAATCTTGAGGATTTAAACCCCTTCTTCTTGAACCCCGAACTACTCTTCTTCTTCCAGTCCTCACGAGGTTTTGTTTGACGCCTGAACTGTTCATAACAATACCTTTCCTTCTGGATAGTGTCTTTTAAGGTCTTTGGCTCATCAAACTCAATCTTGTTCCGGTAGGTTTGAGGTAACCCACTGATACATGGTTGGAATTTTACCTTTTCATATTTTATGTAGGGTACATACCTCAACAACTCAAGGAATTTATTGATATATTCCTCTATGATGAGTTGTCCCAGCTTGAGTTCATAGAACTCCTTGGTCTTCCCGTCGAAGTATTTCTCTGACAGATACTTCTTCTTGAAGTGTTTCTCAAACTATTTGCATGATAAGTCCTTTTCATGGATTCATTTCACATTCTTAAGATCTTCACACCAAATGGAAGCCTTTCCATTCAGGTTGAAGATGGCTATTTGAGCCTTCAAATTTTCATAACAGTCATGAACTTTGAAGTAATTATTTAAACCAAGTAGCCAAGCTTCTTCCTCTTCCCCTTTCTCAATCTCTCCATTGAAAGAGGGTGGTTTGGCTTTCTTGAACTCTTCAGGGTCATGACTTTTGGAATGCTTTCACTTCTTTCCTTTCTTCTGAGAATGTGATCTAGTTTTTCTACTAGAAGATCCCTTGGAGTTGCCCGTTCCCTTTCCAGAGGAATCTCATGATGAGCATCCCCTGCCTCCATGTTGGGCCCTCCTCGAGGTGATTCTCCCTGTGTGTCCACTTATGGGACCACATTTTCGTATTTCAGGTGGACTTTGACTTCTCTTTGTATGTCGTCGATCCACATGACTGGTTGTAGGTCCATGTTGCAAATGTCTCTATATATCGAACGAGATCTTCAACAAGACTGCATTGATTTCCATTTGTTTTTATTTATCCTTTATCAATCTCTCTTTTTCATCCTTGTAAATCTGTAATTCGACCATAAGGCTTCTTACAATTTCAGCTATATCTGAAGGGATCTCCACCGCCCTCCTCTTGTCAGACTCTTTGTCTCTTTGCATCACCATCCTTTATGCTTGTGTTTTCCCATGATTCATTGACTATTTGAGTGCTAAAAAAACACTTATTGTTAGCCAACAGTCTATTAGTTTATGAACAACATACAATTCAAATTTCTTAAATACACACACAGAGTAGAAAGTTTTATTCTTTCTCTCAATGAAAGTTTAACCAGATTCTTTAGGTAAGTAATAATATAGGGTGTCACCCTTAAGATTCACTTTAAACATGATTTTTAAGTGAATCATCCCTGAGCCCAAGCAGGCCAAGTGTTGTAACCATTCTCTGATACCAATTTGTAACACACCCATGGCAGGGCGTAAAAAATTTCATTCTTCTTAAGAAAATAAATACCCTCATTCGGGGTCTCTATTCCATTATAATTTTCCAGAGCTTTCCATCCATGGTCTCCATGCTCCGAACCAAGCTCAGATCTGACAGATACCCTCTCCCAAGTTCTTCGTGTTCTTCCATCCATCTATACTTGCATATGACCACGGGCTATCACCAGATGCCAAGACAATAGGTGCCAAGACAACTACCACGTGAATCCTATAGAGTGGAAAACCTACGAAGTTCACGATCTGACGTTCTGTTGCCTCAATAATTTTGACAGCCATGATTCACTTCTGGACTTCAACGTTTGGAAGTTTCAAACATTCCCATGCCTTTTTCCTCCGAAGTACTCTGTACCCAGAGTAACATATCAAGCGCCACACGTCCCTTCACGACCGACGACTGTGAATCACTTTGGATCTTCTGGCTTCGGGAGTTTCAACCTCTTCACACTTTCTTTCTCTCGGAGTGCTTTCACCCAAAGTCAACGATTTGTTGATGCGTGTCTCCCTCAGATCGACGACTGCAAATCACTTCAGCTTTTTGGGCTTCGAGAGTTTCAATATCTCCACACTTGCTTTCTCCCAGAATTCTTTCACTTGAAGTCGATGATATGTCGACACATGTCTCCCACAGATCGACGACTGCAAATCACTTTGACTCTTCGGGCTTCGGGAGTTTCAACCTCTCCACACTCGCTTTCTCCCATAGTGTTTTCACCCTAATTTGATGATCTGTTGATGGGTGTCTCCCACATATCGAAAACTACAAATCACTTTAGCTCTTCGGGCTTTGGGAGTTTCAACCTCTCCACACTCGCTTTCTCTCGGAATTGTTTCACCCAAAGTCGACGATCTGTCGACGTGTGTCTCCCACAAATTGATGGTTGCAAATCACTTTATCTCTTTGGGCTTTGGGTGTTTCAAACTATCCACACACGCTTTCTCCTGGAGTGCTTTCACCCTAAGTCGAAAAATTTCTGCCACGTATCCTCTCTCTCATATCGATGGCACAAACAGACTCTGTTACTCTATGGATTTCCCAAGGAATTTGCAACTATCCTCCTAGAAACATTTTTGGATCTGATGGTCATGATCCAACCAATATTGATTTGTCTGCCAATCGACGATTCATAGTGATTGCGGGGCCCCAATTTTCTTGCTCTTTATCAGAGAGCTCAATCTCTACAATCTGAAAAGTACTCGTCCCACTCGGTCTAATCATGTTCACTAATTTCCCACCCCGATGAGATCAATGATGTTGGTGAATTGTAGGCCACGAACTAGAACGCCCGCTAATTTCACCTTCGCACTCCACAATGATTCCCCACCATCGATCTTCATTCACAGATCGACGATTCACAGTGGTTAGGGGGCCCATTATTCGAAATCTGGGAAGTGCTCGCCCGACTCTATCTAATTGAGGTCGTTGATCTTTCATCCCCAATGAGATCAAATACATTGATGAATTACGGTCTGATAACTAACACGTCCACTAATTTCACCTTCGCACTTTGTAATGATTCCCAACCATCGATCTAATCGAGTGGATGATGTTTTATTCATTAATTCCAGTGGGTATTTGATTCGATTTGACGACTGTTATGGGTTTTCTTTCCGATGAATGGTTCACATCCATCTCCTCTGTCAGGTTCCTAATTCATCTATGTCTCTTGTTACTCAGGGAGTTCGGGTAACTTTGACTAATGTGAAGTTTGACATTCTAGGTGCCAAACTTTCGAAACTATGAAACCATTATGAACTAGCTCCTTTTAGGCTTAGCGCAGGGTTCCTAAACCCAGGTCACATGGACCTTTAGATGACTCTTGGGCTATGAGATCTACTCTTAGCCATGTTTTGACTAAGGTCATTGGCGCGAGTTCAAGGTCTCTCAGACTACTGGTCTGAAGGAGATGCTTCCCTAACTCACATTACTTTAAGTTTTGAAACAGGGCAAGGTAAACTCGTGAGGTTACCGAGATGGTAGTATTGCCAAGATGCCTGATCCGACTTTGGAGCTGTGAGGTATCTCCATGGAGAAAACACCTTTGGGAGTTAAACTAGAGCATACGGTAAAATAAGAGGCATAATTTCTTAAGGAATTCAACGTATACACGTAGCTTAACCATTTCAATGCAGAAAACATTTATAGAGATGTAAGTACATGCATGCAACCATTAATTCTGAATTCAACACATAGAGTGTGAAAACACTTATCAGAAACATATAACATGAGGCGAATGCTGGAAAGGGTGCCCATTTCCACCCAACCATAGGCTCAGTCACTCCTAATGGATTTACCACTAGCCACCCCTGAGTTAGACCACAATGCTCTTCAACATAAGCCTTTATTTTGGCTCAATGAAAGTAGGGATAGAGGTTACTCTCCTCTATTAAAATATAATGGATGTGCTCATTTTACCATAAAAAATATCTCTATTTTCACCCAACCATAGGCCGAAGCCACCCTCCAAGCACCTTAACCTTGACAGAGAATCACTCCAGAAGCAAACCCTAGGCTATATAGCCAAACAAAGGGTAGCACACCTTTCCCTAAGGATAGCGCACCAACAAGAGTTGATCAGATAGTCCAAACCATAGCCAAGAGATAGTCCAAGCGTAATTGCTAGCTGCAGCAGCTGCAACGACAACTCTCCTCCAAACCTGCACAGAAACTGGGCAACTGCAGTGTGCACAAGTGTTACTCTACAATTCTGAGACTACCTGCCAGAATGAGAACCGACCTCCTATATTTATACTAATTCTGGCTAACTACCTGGGCTGACTTCTCATTCTGGGTATCTATGTGTTCAGTATATATTATTATTTCTGGCCGACTTCTTCTGTTGGAGGCTAATAACCTAATATAAATGATCTTCTTGAGCCGACAAGTCTTCTAGGGTTATTAGCCAACTCATTAGGGTTTCTTCTTGCTTCCTGGAGTATTCTATCCTCATCAGGTTTACACGTGGAGGTAAATACCTACCACAACTACCATAATATCAACACTCCCTCCTAGCTAGGGAGGTATTACAGGTAATGGTCTTGAGCACATAAACATACCATTCACCCAGTAGCATCAACATAGTTGTATAGACTAGATCATTAGCACCATCATCATCATCAGTGTCATCAACTGCATCATCTCTCGAAACCATACTCTATCTGAGTAATCAGACATGATGCTCACTCCACAGAGTGATACAAGAGCCATTCTTCTAATCTAGAAGAGTAAATTCTCTAAACCATTTTTCCGTCTGGGAAATATTTGTCCTCTGATAATCATTTCCAATACTGCTGATAGTCCTCAAGGAAATCGAAACAAAATAGAACACAACTGTGTCTATCCATAGTAGTACAAAACTACAATCTAGTGGTGTACTACCACACCAAGTAACACACAAGTACTTGTGTTACACATCAAAATTACTCACTTTGATAGTGTCACAAGTGTCATCATTACTAAGGTCGCAAGTGTCGCATTTTTCTCACAAGGTCGCGAGTGTCGCAGGTGTCAAAGAAAGCATATTTCCATGATGCCTATGTCGTGCCTATAACGACATGAGAAAGACACTTGAAACACCTCAAACATCTAATTTGGAAGAGGAGAAATGAGTCAACAGGCTTGCAAACCTTTTGCCATCTGAAAGCACCTCAAAAACTCATTTTTTGGAGAGGAGCGCTCCCCCTTACACTATCTCGGAGCGCCGACGCTCCCCCTTACACTGTCAGGGAGCGTTATAACACTCCCCTGGCCCTTTTGAGGGAGCATTATAGATTTTGAGAGAGCTGGTGCTTCCATTAACCTTTTCAGGGAGCGCTACAACGCTCTGATGGCCCTTTTGAGGGAGCGCTACCTATTCTGGGTGGTTATTAAGCTGTTGAGATGAATGGGGGAAGCATATTTTCATTCTTGGAAGGCAGTTGGATTCGAATCCCTAGTCCATCCATGATCCTAGGGCAGGTCCTCAACTGAAGGAGGAAAATCCTCACCTTCCCCAAGGATATCTCAAGATTGTTGAGCCTCTCCAAGGCTATATAAGCAAGCTTTCTAATGGTGAAGGAGGAATGCAAAAGGGAGAATTACACCAAACTTATGATCTCATAAGTGGTGTTGGAGCTGATAATGGGGGAATAATTGCTAGCATGAAACCTATGATCTCATAGGAAACACACAGTCAACCAAAGGAGAAGTGATTAGTGAAGCTGCTATCAACCAGGTTGTGGATCTTTCGAACAAGGGTTAGACGAAGAGGACTTGACGAAGCTGTCACATTCACATCTACGATTGTAAGTACTTCTGTCATCATTCTCATTAATATGACACACTTGGCCTGTTTCTTTCTAGTTTGTGTCTGATGATTACATGAACTTATCATTAATTGGTAGATCTGTTTTCAAGCTATTATCAATAGAGTAGGAAGTGGTCATATCTTGTTTGTCTGCAGAACTCAGCGAGGAGCAAAGGATTGGAGCGCAACTCAGAGCGTGCAGGGACAAACGTCGATTAAGAGGTACTTCTATTGTCCTTCCTTCTCATGTATTAGTTTAGATAGATTTGAAAGGAAGTCAGTGTCCACGTTAAGCATTTTTCTGTCTAGGGTTAAGGTCAAGCTCTAGAGGCGATCTACCTGTCCGCAGGGAGATTTTCCTACAACAGAAACTGGCGACTCCACTGGGGAGATAGCCTCGAATCGAAACCTCTTGTTTCGATTCCTCCTCATTTGACTAGTTCTGTCCCTTGATTGTTTTAGACCTAGTTCACTCCTCTTTTGATTGGTTTCATGAGCTGATTGGCTCCTTACCTTGTCACACTCAACATACTTGTCAAGTTTGAATCCCAATTTTTGGAATTTTTTGACATTTTTGGAGATTTCAGACCATGGCGCTCCTGACCTAGTGTTGACAAAGCGCCAACGCTCCTAATACCTTAACACAGAGCGCTATAATGCTCCCTGCCCTTGGAAACAGAGCGCCGACCTCTTTTTGGCCCAATAACCCTCTAGAATTGCCTTTTTCAGGGTTTGCCTCTGTGTCTCTTCTGCTGAGTGATCTAGTGAGTCAATTGTTCTTCCCTTTTAGCCTTGACATCTGTTTGTTTGAAGAATAAATACCTTGTTAATTGGATCTTGCAGCCTTCTTCACCGTTTTCATTGAGTTTTTCCTGATTGAGTGAAGTTTGAAACCCATCCATTGTTCTTCTCTCCTCATCAGCTGAGTAAAAATCTTGGTGAAGGTCATCAAAGGCCTACAGACCTCTTTATATTGATTTCAGTCAAGGTCATTGTTCTTCAACTTTTCCTTTTTGGGTGTGAATTGTGTTTTCTCTTTGATTGTTTCGTTTTCACTTTTTCATTTTGATTGCAACGAGAGGGTGCATTGTTTGTATGACTTTAGCTTGTGCTAGTTTGATTTTCATTCATACAAAGACAATTAGCGAGACAAGCATTGTGTTGAATTGATCTTTAACTCATATACAAACAATGAAAAAGCATGATTGATTGTGCATATTAGAAGGCATTTTAAAAGGTTTTGCATTACATCAGGATTTGATTAAGAAAAGGAATCGTTTGAGGACACTCCGTAGTTGTGCTTGTTAGTGAAAAGAACTCTCTCTCTCCCTTAGATAAACATTCATCGAAAGGAAATGACTACTTATCATGTTCGATGCATTCTTTGGGTCTGAGTCATAATTCCATTTGTTTCACTTCCATACACCCCTTTTGCGTAAAGAACAGCCATAAAAATCAACACTAATTAAAAATTATCTAGAATTTTTTCTTTGCTAGGATCCTCCACCAACAGCAGAATAGGTGTAGTACTTTGGATTAGGCTGTGAGCATAACTCTCCAAAGTTTCCAAAACAAACAGTAGCATCCTGAGTTAGGGAGAGCAAATCCAGTTATCGTATAAGTCTGCCTAGGATCCCCCTCTCACATAGGGGTTACGCACGAGGTCGCATTTGGGTAATCTACGGGGACTAACCCTCCGTGGTTTAACTGATTGTGGTCGTTGGATCGTATTATGGGGGTCACTTTGAGATAAATCCACAATTACTGCGTGGAATCCTTCTAGTTGATTTCGGGCTTGATACCCTGCCTGTACGTTTCGATCGGACTGTCAACTGTTCCTTCCCAGGGGATGACTGTGAATTGGTAACCTTAGTGGCCATAATATTTAGGGTCTTACACAAGGTGACGGTGACGGGAAGTCTCACTGTACCTAGAGCAGACATTGGTCAAACTCACTCGGGCTCCTTGGAGGGTAAATACACAATTACTGCGTGGAAGCTTGCACCAAGGTGTAAGTCCGTTAAGTAGGTCTCCATTGTAACTGTTCCACCCTATCCCTGCCCCTTCTGGACTTGATCACGCGACGTTGGATTTCATCACCAACTAGTACGGTCATCAAAAGAAGGTCATGTTTTCTTGGTTGTGATTCTTAGATTCTATTAGCGTATGTTGGTTCTTTTACTTAGTGGACCTTAGGTCGAGTCAGTCTTAATGGCATCGAATCCTGGGAGTACCAATGGAGGAACCCCTTCTTCTGGGGAACCTTATACCTTTCCTTCATTTGGAAACTTTGGTCGTCCATATGTTGCCACACTGAGTCTTCCAGGACTCACTATTGGATTAGTAGTTTGGTTGTTCCCCACTCTGGTGATCCCAAATCCTCCCAATGTTTCAGTTGCACCTAATACTTTGGATGTCAATACACCACCCACACATCAACTTCACGTCAAATTTTCGCCTTCTTTGCCCATCAATTCTCCTTCCATTTCTCCTTCTTCGCCTAGTGAAAGCTCTAAAGCAAGTAGCCAGGTTTATCAGAAGAAGAAGAAACGGAAAGAGAAGAAGAAGAAGAGCCTGAAAAGGACCAAGACCCCAACAACATCAGATGTTGGCTCTAAGAAACTAGCTACTGTTGATAGTACTGGGAGTGTTGATGAGATCAAAGAGATTAAAAGAAACAATCCAAAACCCAAATTCCCTTGCAGCCTTTGTAAGGGTGACCACTTTCTGAGGGATTGCCCCAGTCTTATCAAGGTTTTAGAAATGTGGTCCTCTACGGCATCAGCCTCTGTTGGCCATGTCGATGATACCCCGTCAACTAGTGATGTTCAAGTTGGTAAGAAGAAGAAAACTGTCAAATTCCCTTGCATGTTATGTAAAGGTAATCATTACTCTCACCTTTGTCCTCGCATGGACGGGGCTTCTTCTCTTTTGGAAAAAATTCAACTTCCAAAAGGTTATCGTAAGCTTTCCTCCGACCCATCATTGGTTGATGGATTGGTCAATCCGGTTCCATCACCGGTCAGTCTGGTTGATCAGGTGGTCTATCTAGTTTCCTCCTCGATTGCACCATAAACCCAAGTAGTTGATCCAGTTCCATCATCGATCAGTCCCACTCTCCCATTAGAGAGTGACACCAAAGCGGTCGATTCGTTTCCACCCGTCGACCCCATTCTCCCCTTGGAGAATGAAACTCAAGTGGTCGATTCGGTTTCACCGTCGATCGATCCCATTCCTACATTGTGGAATGTCGAAGTGACTGATCCAGTCCCTTCCTCGGTCAGTCCCACTCTTCCTCCGAAGAGTGCTAAAGTGGTCCATCCAAGTCCATCATTAGTCGATCCGATCCAATCATCGATCGATCCTACTCTCCTTCTAGAGAGTAAACCCAATATTGCCCATGTTTTTCTTGTTAATACAGACTCTACCATGCCTGGGGGCATTCCTCCTCCTCTTGTGGAACCTCCTCCAAGTACCGAAGCCATCCTTTTTGATTGGGGTGCGCTAACTGGACCTAGTCTTCCCTCCTACATTCCTTTCTAGATTACAGTATAGGTTCGTGGTCAGGACGTTCCTCAAACGTTGATAGATGAAGGTGCGTCCGTTAGTATTTTGTCTTATGTTGCTTGGTATGCTTTGGGTTGTCCACATCTTGCACCGGTTACACAAAATCTGTTATCTTTTAACAGAAGAACTAGTCAACCTTTAGGGATCCGTCCTCAGTTTCCTGTAACTTTGGGAGGGAAAACTGTCTTTATTGATGTCATGGTAGTCCGAGACCCCTTGGATTTCTCTTTACTCCTTGGGAAGGATTATGTCTATGCCATGAAAGCTATTGTATCCACTCTTTTCCATGTGATATCTTTCCCTCACGATGGAATAATTGTGACTATTGATCAACTTTCATTCATCGGCCCTGATTGGGTTACCTCCCTAAGTGGTTCCTATATGCAGACAATATCACCCCCACCACATGTCAATTATGTGTCGTTGTCTCCCATGCTTTCAACTTCCAACTATTTGGATCCGGTAGTTGACATGGTGATCTCTTCGATAGGGTTATTGGAGCTCGATCTCCTTACCCCTGTCATGACCCTCGACATGTGTTCCTTCCAGAGTGATCATCTTCCATCCGATGAAGATCTCTTGGAGGCCATGACAGAGTTTTGTCCCTTGACATGGTATCCTTCCAGAGAATTATCCTCTTGGAAGCCATGATCAAGAAGCAACCACGAGCATAGTTTCTCTTCTCTGTGGAAAGCTCGTTAAAAAATGAAATAGAGGCCACTAGCTTTCATGTTGGGGGCATGTCATGAGCATAGTTTTCTTCTCTGTAGCAAGCTCGTTAAAAAATGAAACAACAATCTGGGGATCAAACCTGGAACCTTGAGCATAGTTCTTTTCCTGTGTCAATATTGTTAAAAAATGAAACAATCACCTCTCCCTTCAAGTTGAGTCTTTCGCCAGATCTCGTAGATGTCGAGTCGAGTCTTTCGTTAGGTCTCATTTTTGAACCTTCATTTCATCCACCTATATCCTTTTTCTCCATCTAGCACAGAA
>ML781962.1:1010697-1148245 GCA_009831015.1 Picea engelmannii | reverse complement strand
CTCTCTCTCTCTCTCTACACCCCCTCTTTGTCTCCCTCTCTATCCCTCTCACACTCCTATACATGTAATACTTAGACATGGGAATACCTAGACATATACCTAGACCTTTCCTTTCCATGCCTCACACTCTCACACTCACTCCCTCTTTATATCCCCCCTCTTCGATTCCCTCTCTCTCTCTCTCTCTCTCTCTCTCTCTCTCTCTCTTTCTACCCATTTGTACCTCCCTCCCCTATCGCCCCCTCAATCTATATTCCACCTCTCTCCCACCATCTCTCTCTCTCATCCTTGTTAGTATCAGTCTCTCTCTCTCTCTCTATCTCCCCCCTTCCTCTCACTTTCTCTCTCTATCTTCCCCTCTTTCTCTCTATACCCCCTTTTTGTCTCCCTGTTGGGCACATGAATATTTTGAGGAAGAATCAATTTTTGGAAAGTAAATCTTAAATTAGAAAAAGACATCTAGAAGGAAAAACATCACGTGCGAGGGAAATCCGCATGTAAAGGAGGAAATCATGCAAGGCGCACATGTAGGAAAACCTAACCACATTAGGGTTAGTGTTTTTGTAAGATATTGTAATGGTTGATAAGACAAAAATAAGTATAAATAAGTAACTAGGAGGTCTAGGTTGGGGGTTCCTAAGTTTTGTAGTGTTTAGTTGAGGAAACTATTGTAAGACCTGATACCTCTTTTGTAATTTGTTGAGTTGTAGGAGATTCAAGTAGCTAGATATTTAGTGTTAGATTGCAAGCTGAGGAGCCTGGTGCCATCTAGTTAGCCTCGTAAAGAATTGTGGAACCTATTTTGTGATTGTATGGTCAAAATTGTAGTGCACACGACACCATATAATAAAGAAATGTAAATAAAAGAGAATAATAAGACATATCTTTGTGGACGTATCCCAGGAGGGGGTGAACCATGGTAAAACTTGTCTCATGTGTGTTCAGTATTGCATATTTACTTTATGTCAGTAGTTAGAATGTGAATGGATGAATGAATGCTTATGTTAGATCTGTTAGAATACATGCATAGAGATAATAGATGAATGTATCTTAACAATAATAAAAGGAACAACTAGATGAAGAACTCAGAGGATGAATTGATCTCCTATATCCCCACTCTTTCATAGACTGCAAGCATCTGAGCATTGTAGTCACCCATAGGACTATCTCAGGCGAGACTATGTAGTACATTATGTGTGTTATGTTTAATGATTTTGTTGGAAACCTGTTTAGATCTGAACCTAGGTCAGCCCAAGAGTAGGGAGAGAGATTAATAACCAAAAAATGGTTCCGTTTCTGGCTGTAACTCCATGCGGTTGAGTGAGTTGGATCCATGAAAGAATCACGAATGTAATGAAGGTATAAAAAGGAATGTTCAAACCATGGATTCCAACGAAGGAGGAGATTCAAAGTTGGTTGAAAACAAAGGATCTTTAGTTTGCGCAGAAGGATAACAAAAACCCTAAGTTAACATCGTGAAAATATCTCGAAAAGTACGTGTTTAAAAACCGACATGAGGTCTTTTTCTATGATTTCCTGCATGTGTTTTAGGAGTGGCTATTGAGGTTGAAATACAACCACCCTACGAATAGAATTAGAAAGCTCTAGTGGAATCTGGTGGAGATCGCCCAGCTACAACAAGCTAACAACAAATTCACACACATAGTATATTTTTGGTTAGACAATATTATTGCAGGGTTTATCACAGAATCTACAATATATACTATGAAGTACTACAACACATCAGAGCAAGAGTTCTTAAAAGGGCCTAGAGGTAGGTATATCAGATCGCCCTATACTTCAATCAAGATCTTACTGTATAACAAAGGTGTGATGACTATGGAAGAAGACAACTAAACTTCCCTATGTGCATGGGGTAAGGGGGGAGGCACTGACAAGAGGTGGAGAAATGGAGGAAGAAATGGATAAGGGAAAGAAGGAGTAGGCCATGGACCCAATCATGATGGATGAATATCATATCAAGAAGATCATGGAAATAGCTGGAAAAATGTGCAGTGGAGTACTCTATCAATATAAGATGAATAATAAGAAGATAGTCATAACATATAGAGAGGGCTTGACAAGTGATGAAGAAGAGGTAGAGGATCTTTGGGCTATGGAGAATATTGAGGAAATACTGTGTGCAACATATGAAAGGAAGACAATAGTTCCAAAGGTAGGAGTAGAAGGAAACACTCCTATCTATATCAGTGTCAATGTGGAACCCATAACTCCATGTGTGACTAATACACTAAAAATAACACCACCATTTAGACAACCGAATTTTAGTGGAATAAATACAACAATAAGTACATCTAAACAAGGAGAATAAACTGGAGGATTTAGTTCAGGAAGTAGTAGTCAAATATCTAAACTACACAAAGGTATTAGTTCATCATAGTTTAAGATGGAAGGACATGATCCCACCATCCGGTTACCAGAGTTCAAGGGAGAGGCATCAGAGGATCATGAAAAAAACTTATTCATCTGTGAAAATATCTAGGAAGCAAAGAAGATCATAGATGAGGATACACAACTTACGCAGTTAGATATCACGCTAAGAGATCGCATGATGGATTGGTACATGTGTCTAGCTATAAACATTCCACCAGGAACAACACAGACGATTGCAGATGTGAAGAAGTTGCTAATAAATGAATTTCAAAAGCCTAGTTTAGAATATTAGTACATGAATGAGATGATTTAAATCAGGCAGAAACCAGGTGATTTTGTTTGGGAGATTGATCAGAGGTTAAAAAATTGAAGGGTAAGTTGAAATATGTCATGATTGACATGCAAAATGGACATCTCTTTGTGAATTCACTGCTACCACATCTGAAATACCCTTTGAGGAAGAAAAAGTTTCAAACTCAAGTAGAGGATCTGTAGGAATCCTTACAAGTGGAAGAGAACCAATATTAGAAGATAAACCCAACAATAGAAGAGATAAAGGAGGATTTGAAGAACCTCACATTTCAACTGAACTAGAATAAGAGAAAAGAGAAAATAGAAGATGTTTGGTGTACTACCTGTAGGATAGAAGGACACCAAAAGAATGAGTGCCCAATTTTTGCATAGTATATGGAAACAAGGATACCAAACCATTTTCAAATAGGAGGACCATGGTGCGATATATGTAAAACACATGGGCATGACCCATATCATTTTTAATTGATGCAGAAGTACGAGACAATACCCAAGAATTCATACTGCAACTTTTGCAAATCAGTGGGTCACGATGACAAAGATTGTAGGAGAATGGAATTGATGAGGGAAATAACTTTAGATACTTATAGGGTGCAAGTAGAGATGATGATAGGGCAAGCTAAACCATAGTTCAACCAGGTACCACCTCCATATAATAATGTGCAACAATGGTACAACACTGTGCAACCACAATATAACACTATGCAACCTCAGTATAACCATGCATAGTATAATCAGGTGCCTCAGTACAATGCACCACAAGGAGATCAAGGTGGATACAAAGGTGGAGGAAGGGGTATAGGAGGATTTGGAAGAGGTAGAGGTCCATTAGTGTGACACAACTGCCAAAAACTAGGAAATTATGAAATGGAATGTCCACTTCCACCTGTGACATGTATGTACTATCGCGCAACTTACCATGATACAGAGGAATGCCCAACACTTTTGGGGAAGATTCAAGAAAAAAGGAACCGGAAAAATCATAATGTTCAGTCGATTTTTGCAGAAGCTAGGAATGATGGAAGAAACATCAGCATAGTTATGTTTGGAGGAGCTAAGACAGGGGCTGCAACAACAGGACAAGACCTAGTGCAACACCAATGGGTGAAGAAGAATACTGAACCACATAAACAATTCGATGCGGGGAAATAAAAAAAAATATTCAAGGAGGAAAGACAGGATTTCCTCACACAAGATGTTGCGTCTACATCAGTTGTGCAACATACTCAGAATGTACCAATGTATGAGATTCCCTTATCAATGGATCACACTAGCGAAGTACCACCTATAGCACAAGTAATTACCATAAACAATTTTCTGCAATCCCGTGTTAAAATACTGAATGACCCATCATCTATTAATTTTTTGAAAAATATATTAGAAATATGTAACATAGAGGAAGAGAGGAATTTAGAACATAAAAAAAATCAATCACCTCCATACGAGAAGAGGGCCAAGAATAGAATTCAGACTGAATGCCAACATTGGAGATTTCAATATGGGAGACATTATATTAGACTTAGGCTCTGAGGTCAACGTCTTACCTAAAACGACATGGAAATGTATGGGAGAGCCCACATTAGGCTACTCACCTGTCCAATTGAATCTAGAAAACCAACAAAAATTTCTACAAATTGGAAGGCCTAAGGGTGTGACAGTAGATCTAGATGGAGTGTTCATTAATGCAGACTTTGAAGTGATATAAATAGTAGATGGTACAACACCTTATCCAACATTGCTTGTCTTAGATTGGGTGTTTGATAACCAGGACATAATCAACTTGAAGACAAGGAATATGACCTTTGAATCAACAGAATATAGATTCATTGTTCCATTAGACCCTTCATAAGGTGAAAGTTTTGTAGAACCAACTTGTCTGGATTTAGAGGAAATAAACCAGTTATACAGAAAAACAACGTGCAAAGAAGATTATGTGAACCCAAATACAGATGGGGTACTTAGATGGAGGAGAATCACATCATGTGTGTTTGAATCAGATATAGGTTTTGAAAATTGGAAACAAAGATTACATGAAGTGTCCACAAGAAGGTACGCAAGAATAGACCGTGTAGTAAGATGGGTGGGTACAAAAAATAAGAGAACCTCCTAGTTTTCATGGGGTGAATGAATTAGAAGAATTCCTAACAAGATACAAAGATGAAGGGTTAGAGAACCAGAGGCTCTTATCCCTATAAATTTCACTCAAGGAAACACCTGCAAGATGGTGGGGTGTGCACAAAGAGGTAGTTAAGGACTGGTACCAATGCAATGAGTACTACGCATCAGATTCAACATAGAACATGGAAGCAATAAAATACAGAGATATGATGGAAAGGGGACACCAGAAGAACATTTGGAGAAATGAAAGACACAATGGAGGATGATACGAACATAGGAATGGTCTCATCACTTCATCCATACACTAGAAGGAATTTCAACAAACTGGTATGTTGACCAGGAATTGCGCAAAGGCAGTGAAAAATGGACAACATTACAACATAATTTTATAGTAACCTTCTCATTTGAACATGAAAAACCAAACATGGATTCAACATTGAAGCAGATAAGAGGTGTGATATTTATTGATGAACCGGAGTTTGAACTCATGACAGAATACCAACAATAGAATAGGAAGACAGTGAAAGAACTACTATCATGTTATCATGTGCAGAAAGAAGCACCAGATGAAGATGACCTGCACAACATTAATATTACAGAAGTTGAATGTGTAAGAGAGGTGGAAGGTCCATTTTTGGAATAAGAAGTATTTGTTGCACCTATCAAGGTAAACAAAGTCAACATTGGGAAACTGAGAATCCCAAAATGGCCAACATTGGAGACTACTGGGATGGACAAAAAGTAGAAAACATAACAAAGTTCTGTGCGAATATAGTGACCTATTCCCAAAAACCTTTACAGCGATGAAAGGCATAGCATGAGAGATAGGAGAGATGAATATACATCTCAAACCCAATGCTAGATCTACCAGACAAAGACCATATATACTAAATCTAATATATATCCAGAAATTCAAAGCAGAAATTGACAGAATGGTGGACGCTGGTATCATAGAAGTAGTGGAGGAATCTGAATGGATAAGCCCTATGGTATTTCAAGAGAAGAAACAAGGGGGGATAAGGATTTGTGTAGATCTTAGGAAACTAAATGATGATTTCCTACATGACCCCTTCCCTACACCTTTTATAGATGAAATCCTAGAGAATGTGGGAGGTCAAGAAGCTTATTCATTTACAGATGGATTCTCAGGCTACCATCAGATCAAGATATCCCCATAAGGCAGGTATAAGACTAATTTTTCCACATAATGGGAATCCTACCAGTACATCGTCATGCCTTTTGGGATGAAGAATGCACCATCCATATTTTCAAGGACAGTAATAGTTTTTTTCAAGGAGTTCATACATCGTATTTTAGAAGTGTATCTGGATGACTGGACTATATATATTTTGTTAAAGGACCATGTAGAAGTGTTAAGGATAATGTTGGAAAGATGCATGCAGTGTCAGATATCATTGAATATCAAGAAGTGCATCTTTGGGACACCGTTTGGAATATTATTGGGCCATATAGTATGTAAACATGACATTCTAATTGATCCTGCCAAGATTTCAGTCATTGTCAACTTACCACCACCACAATCAGTATTCTAGTTGAGAGCAACATTGGGACATACATGCTACTACAATTTTTTTATAAAAGGATGTGCATAGATCACTACGCCAATGTAAAAATTGTTAAAGAAGGATACTGAATTTTAGTGGAATGAGGACTATCAACAAGGTTTGAAAACCCTAAAAGAAAATATGGTCACACCACCTATTCTAGTATTCCCGGACTGGGAAAATTCTTTTCATGTGCATGTAGATGCATCAACTATAGCACTTGGAGAAATTCCGATGTAACAAGGAGCATGATATTTGGACCACCCTATAGCATTTGCACGAAGAAAACTGTCAGAATCATAGAAGGACTACAATACTATAGAAAGAGAAGGCCTAGCTATGGTCTATGCACTATAGAAGTTTAGACATTACTTACTGGGAAAACACTTTAAGATGTTCATAGATCATTCAACCCTCAAATACCTAGTCAAGAAGCCAGTGTTGGGGGGGAGGATCTATAGATGGCTATTGTTATTTCAAGAATTTTATTTTTAAGTCATAGTCAAACCAGGGAAGTTGAATGCAGGACTTGGTCATGTGTCAAGGGTCACTAATGGAGAGGAACCTACCAACTTGGAAGACAACTTCCCTAATGCACAGTTATTTTCAGTCCAAATAGATGATGGATATTTTGATGATATTATTGAATACTTGAGTATAAGGACTGCACCACAAGAGATTAATAATGCATAGAAGAAAAAATTGGTAGTCAGAGCTACAAACTATCAATTGATTGCAGGACACTTATACAAAATGGATGCAGACAACATTTTGAGAAGATGTGTACTAGAACATGAAAGGCCTAAAATTTTGGCAGAAGCTCATGAGGGAATAGCTGGAGGATACTATGCGGGGAAATATACCACATAGAAGGTATTGCGCGTAGGCCTATGGTGGCCAACAATTCACCGAGATGCTAAGGAATATTGCCAGAGATTTGATGTCTATCAAAGGGTTGGTAAACCTAATAGAAGGGATGAGATTCCCCTAATACCACAAGTAACTTTGAAGGTATATGAAAAATGGGAAATATATTTTGTGGGGCCAATCCATCCACCACCAAAAAGGTCAGGAGTGAGATATATAATCACTACGAGATAATACTTAAAAAGATGGGCATAATCAACACTAGTCAAAGACTACAATGCAAAGAAAAAAACACACTTCTTGTTTGAACAAGTGATCACTAGATTTGGATGCCCAAGTATTTTGATGAGTGACCAAGGTACTCACTTTATCAATAGTAATATCAAGACTATGACTGATGAGTTTGAAGTCTATCATCAAAAGAGTACACCATACCATCCTCAATAAAATGGAACAATAGAATCCTTCAATAAGATCTTGGAGAATGCTTTGACAAAGATCTATAATGTTAACAGGGATGCTTGGGACTTAAAAATACCAACAATACTATGGGAATATTGGACTAAATGTAAGAAGTTGACAAGACATACACTATTCATATTGGTGTATGGGAAGGTAGCAATAGTACCATTTAATTTCTTGTACCGAGTCTGTGCGTAGCAACAATTACCAACATGACATAAAAAGGTGCAGTAAAGGAAAGGCTAAATCAACTAATGGATATGGAAGAGGATAGTATTCTAGAAGGATTTCATCAAAAAGTATAGAAATCAAAAGAAAAATCTTGGCATGACAAACATATTAAGAAGAAGAGTTTCAAGGAGGGAGGCCTAGTCTTTCTCTATGAGAGTAAATTTTTTCAGCATCTGGTTAAATTCAGAATGCATTGGTTGCGGCCATATGAAGTGAAGATTGTCACAGATGGGGGATCTATACAGTTAAAAGACTGGGGAGGAACATAATTGAAAGGAATGATCAATGGGATTCAATTAAAACTATACAAGGATAGTTGACCTCCTAGCACTTAAGAGTTACATCACAATATGAAGAACATGTACATAGTGTATTATAGAAGAAGCTAGGATAGAACAGTGAAAATATATATATATAAAAAGACAGAAAAAGAAATACAAAAATACAAAATAGAGAAAATACAAAACAATGGGGAAACGTATCATGTAGTAATTACCATGACAGACATTAGAAGACCATGTGCAGTGAAAAGTAAACTTGGGGAAAATGCACACAAAAAGTAAAAGTGAACATAACCTGGTCTATAAAAGGTGGAAAATCTTAGATTTATTCAACACTTACAAAATTTCAATATTGAAGTGAGAAAGAGAACATGTGACCTAGTTTTCAATCACCGAAGTAGCAAGATGAGGTCGCAATAGTTACAAAGGTTGACTCCACCGAATTTTGGGTCACTGGGCCAATTTTCTAGGGTCACTCAATAAGGACAAAGGTGCAAAGAGAGGATGCAACAACTTGAGAATATAATCTATCTCGAGGATGTGACCACCTCGGACCCAAAATAAATTAGCCCGACGTAGGTCAAGGAAGAGCTCCCTACAACGCAGCAAGGAGAGATAGGGCAGAGCTTCGAGGATGGAAATGGGGCTTCAATCCCTAACCCCGAGATGATGATGAGACTAGATGATACAGTGTGACCGCGAAATTCCCAAGCACAAGACAAAGTATTGGTCGAAGACATCACCGATCGGCCAGAGTCAGCTAGGGAAGAAGAGGGCACAAAAGCAACAAAGGAAGACATGTATTTTGTGGTGAAGAAAAGAAATACCCCTGGAAATATGGAAATTACCCTTCCATTCCTTCCAAACACAGTCCCCACTGTTAATGACATGTTGGGGAAGGTACCAAAGTTGAGATATGCGGACCATGACATGATTGACATGGCCAAATTTCCAGAATTGGACGAGGAAAACTATTTGATCAACAAAGGGGAGATTGGACCCCTAGGAAGGACAATGCTACAACCCACGAAGTAGATTATGAGGCTATATAAATAATGTATAATTAACCTCTTGGACATACCACATTTTGGGCATGGTAATAATGTCGGTTTGTGCGTCAAGAAGCTAGTCACTTGGGTCCATGGAGGCATTCTTTGGATGGACATACCAGTATAGATCGACATGGCATTAATTTACAAAATAAAAGGATTTCCTACAGTCGGCGTGCCTCCAAAATACTTATTTGAAAAAAAAGCACGTGAGAAATAATTAGCGTAACAAGTGAAGGTGCAGTTTGGCATGACCAGGGGGAATAAAGGCATCATCATCAAATAAATCAATGACAACACCACAATATTTTCCAGTAAGCTAGTGTCGTGCAAGATGATATGAAAATTTCGTAGAGAGGAAGCACCAACAAGAGTGATCACGGTAGCAGTGCATTGCATGAAGGGGATGATTTTCATCTAGGCGTTGTACCTGCTGAACCAATTCATGCTTGAATGTCGTGATGCATAGGATAATGGAAACAAGTTCCATTACTCTTTTTTAATGATATTGATATCTACGGCAGGGTGGAAGGAGCCTAAGTTCTAATCATTCCTGGAAAGGGTAGGGAAGTGATACACGTCCAGGTATGAGTCTCTTTGGAAGGCGAAGGATAAAAAGACGTGGCAGGAAAACAACATTGTGTTTTCCATGCTACTAGAAGAAATATAGCAGTGCAAAAAAAACATATGGTGCATACCTATGGAGGCCACGTAGGAAACAGAGGGGATAGCTAAGTTCAAGGAATCCTGACATCACCTATGGATCCAATCCATGATGGATCTCAAAAAGGAATGGTTGAATGTGAAATATTTCAATGTCAGAGAAGAGGTGGAGTGTATTATCAAGGACTGACCCGCATAATAGAATTCACCTACATAAAAACCAACTATGAGGATAGGCATGACGCAACCCTCCAAGCCTAAGGAAATGGACGATGCAAGCTCATCAGTGAGGACATGTAGCTTGATGGATAACACTCAAATAGGTACAGTGTGAACCCTACCAAGTGGGAGCAACGCGATACCGAAAAGGATGAGGAGAACGCCCAAAACAACAAGAATAGGAATTCGGGTGCAGATAGGGCCAAAGGAGACCATACAGGATGAATAGGAAGGAGGGAAAGAAATAATGATAGATGCACAACCCTCACAAATGACAAGGAAGCATGGACAAGGAAAATATGCATGCAAAAAGATGAAGTATGAAACAAAGGACCCTGACATTACCCTCACATGGGATGATGCAGAGCTCGTCACGAATAAGGTCCAAGACAGGAGCGAGGAAGTGATCATAATAGAAGAGGTGCAGAGGGACCAAATTATGGATAAGATGCTAGAGGTTCACTCAAACATCCAGCATCTATGGAACTGAGCCGAGTCACAAGCCACTGCGCGACCACAGGAGGAGACACAAAGGTCACCTGCGCAGAGAGAAGGTGAGGAGACCGTGTAATTCATCGTACAAGGTAGGGAGACATTCACGATAATGTGTCAAATGGTCAACTTAAATCAATAGATGGCACATAAACCCCTAGAAGAGATGGAACAAGTAGAGTTGGTGATGGCGCAGATCCCCACAAAGGTCTTATATGGGATACAAGCCAACGTCATGCATGAAGTACACTATAGGGATCATGCAGATGCCACAAATATAGAAGTGGGAAGAGGCATCACAGAGATTCTCTAGATCACATGCAACCAGTTTATTTCCGAAAAGGAAGAGGAGAAAAATGTGAAGACATGCTAGAATAGGGATTGACAACGACATACAGTTGAATCCCCAACAACGTGTAGGCAGTAGAGAGAAGTGTAGAGGATAATATCAACCTCATTGCATATACATTTGATTATTACAAGCAATATATTGAGGATCTAAAATATAATCTCAATCCCATGACCCCACCTGAGGTTCGAGAGCAGAGGAAAACAAAAGTTGCACTCCAACTGGAAGAAATGGAGAAACAAGTCAACACAACAACATGATTGTTTGAAAAATAAATGTAGCTTTGGATAGCATTGGAGGAGGATGAGAAGGTCCAATAGTGGAACCAAGAGGAAGAAAGAATAATATTAGCAATACAGGACCTCAAGTAGAGGAAAAAGACAATGAGTGTCACCGAGCGTCTGAAAGGAACAAAGGATATGAAGAAGTTGCAGGCAGAGTTAAAAGAAACACAAATGCAAAAGAAGGAAATACATGTGCATATGGAACCTCTTCAAGAGAAAGCAATAGAGATGATCGTGTAGTTGGAGGAGGAGAAGAAGAACATGGTGCACACACATGCTTAGTACACAACCATGATCTAGGAGGAGATCATGACGCAAGCATTGAAAGTGCTCATAGAGAAGGTCGCGCAGGTCTAGGCAAGAGAAAGGGAACTTGCATACAAGTTCCAAAGCATAGCAGAGGTTGTCGAGGGATCATGCATTTCCTAGATGGCTTCGGACAAGCCACATGTCAATTTTTGGGGCATGTTGGGCACATGATAATTTTGAGCAAGAATCCAATTTTTGAAAGTAAATCTTAAATTAGAAAAATATAGCTGGAAGGAAAAGAAAAACATCCGATGGAAAGCCACATGCAAAGGAGGAAAGCATGCAAGGTGCACATGCAGAAAAACCTAACCACATTAGTGTTAGGGTTTTTGTAAGACATTGTAATGGATGATAAGCCTAAAATAAGTATAAATAAGTATGTAGGAGGTCTAGGTCGGGGGTTCCTAAGTTTTGTAACATTCGTTTAAGGAAACTACTGGAAGATCTGATACCATTTTTGTAAGTTGTTTATTTGTAAGAGAGTCAAGTAGCTATATCTTGAGGGTTAGATCATAGGATGAGGAACCTGGTGTGATCTAGTCATCCTCATAGAGGATTGTGGAACTTGTTTTGTGATTGTATGGTCAAAATTGTAGTGTGCATGGCACCATCTATTACAAATATCTAAATAAAAGATCATAAGAAGCCATATCTTTGTGGACGTAGCCCGGGAGGGGGTGAACCATGGTAAAATTCATGTCATGTGTGTTGGGTATTGCGTATTTACATTCTCTCGGTAGTTAGAATATGAATGGATGAATGAATTCTTTTGTTAGATCTGTTAGAATACATGCATAGAAATAATAGATGAACGAATCTCAAGAATAATAAAATGAACAACCAAATCAAGACCTAAGAGGATGAGTTGTGATTCCAAATCCCAACTCTTTCCTAGACTGCAAGCATCTAAGCATTGCATTCACCCATAGGACTATCTCGGGTGAGACTGCACAATATATTCTATGTGTTGTGTTTCTTTTTGGTTTACCAGGAGGACTGATAGTTTTAGAGGGTTTTTTTTTAAACCCATTCAGATCTGAACTTGGGTTATCCCAATAGTAGAGAGAGATATTAATAACCAACACTCCCTCTATATCCCCCCTTCCTCTCACTCTCTCCCTCTCTACCCCCATTATATGTATCCTTCTCCCCCCCCTTCCTCTCATTCTCACTCTCTCTATCTCCCTCCCCCTCCCTCTCACACTCTTTCTTCCCCCCCGCTTCGTCTCTCTCACTCTCTTACACTCTCTCTCTACCCAAATCCCCCCTCTCTCTCTCTCCCCTTCCCTCCCATTATATTTCCTCTCTCTCTCTCCTACATCTACCCCTCTCTCATACATTTACCCCTCTCTCTACCACCCTCTCTATACCTATAACTAGACCTAGACTTAGACCATGACCTAGAACTAGACCTTTACTTTCCATGCATGACACTCTCACACCCACTCCATATGTATCTCCCCCATATTCAACTCTCTCCCTTTGATCTCTCTCTCTCTCCCTTAATCTCTCTCTCTCTCTCTCTCTCTCTCTCTCTCTCTTCATCTACCTCTCTCTCTCTCTCTCCATATACCTCTTTCTCTCTCTCTCTCTCTCTATTTTTCTATCTTTCTCTATCCCTCATTCTACCTCCATCTCTCTTTGTCCATTTCACTCTTGAAATCTCTTCTTCTCTTGCTATATCCTCCGTCTCTCTCTCCCTCCCTCCCTCCCAATATCTCTCCTCTCTCGATCTCATACATATACCCCTCTCTCCCCCTCACATTCTATCCCACTTCCTCTCTCAATCCCACTCTCCTCCCCTCTTTCTACCCCCCTTTCCTCTCCCCCCCTACTTCCTCTCACTCTCTCTCCACCCCATATCTTTGTCTCTCTCTCCCTCCCTCTCACATTCTCAAAAAATCCCTCTCTACACCCACTCTCTTTATTTATCTCTCCCCCTCTCACACTCTCACACACTATCTCTTTATCTCCTTCCTCCCTCTCTCTTCCCCCTCCCTCCCATTATCTATCCTACATCTACCACCTCTCTCTCTCTCTCTCCTTGTTGATAATCTTAATCTCACTCTCTCTCTTTCCCTCTTTCTCTTTGCCTCCACCCCTCAGTCTACCTCCCCCTCTCTCTCTCCAACTCACTTTCAACCTCTCTTATACTATTGTTGGTTCTATCCCTCCCTCCCCTTATCTCCCTTCCCACTATCTCTCTCTACCACCTCCCTATCTCTCTCTCTCTCTCTCCATATCACTCTCGACCTCTCTTCTTCTCTTGTTGGATATCTCCCTCCCTCCCCTTATCTCCCTCTCCACTCTCTCTATATTTCTCTATTGCATCTAACCCTCCCTATATTTCTCACTGTATTCGCTCCCTCTCTATCCCCCACTATCCCCCCTTTTCTCTCTTTTCCTCTATCTACCCCCTTCTCTCTCTCCTTCCCTTCCTCTCACTTTCTCTCTCTACTGCCCTCTCTCTGTCTCCCTTTCTTGTGTAATACTAATATATTTTTTTGTAATTGGAAGACAATTGTCATTGGAAATAAAACGTGTGTCTTATTGCATAATTTGTAGAAAAAAATTTTAACTAGAAGAAAATTGTCAGTGGAAAGAAAAATTGTTTTGGTGTGCTTGGAAGACAATTGTTCTCTTCAAACATGGGGAACCTACGTAATTGAAGTAGAAATTCTTTGAGGAAAGAAAAACCCATTGAAAACATAAATGAAGAAAGAGAAAAGGAAAGGTTAGGTATGTCCAAATGCAGGATTTTAGTAGAGGGAAATGCAATTTCTAGAAAAATAGATGTCGTTATTGTTTCTCCTCCATAAACACAAGAAAATCTTAAGATTTCAGTAGAGACCAATCTAGTTCAGACTTATATTTAACCTTCAATTACTATCTCATCAAGAAAAGTTGTTGTGGATTACTAGATGATGGATGATTATCTTGGAGCTAATTACACAATGGATAAAATTAGAGAGGAAACCAATGAATAACCTTTTGGTGAAGAAGTTCCTATGGTGCAATCTCTTGTTGGATAGGTATATGTTCCATAAAATAGTCATGGGCATATCCACTCTCCTCCCAAAATCGATCTGCCAGTGATTGAAGGGGAAATAACTACTATGTTGTTAACTCCACAACAGGGAGGTCAAGAGTGTCAGAATACAGGTTCATCGTCCCTACCTAAATTAAGCAGTGTGCAGTGAAGAACTCCTAAATGCATTTAGGTGGATTAAATTGGTCTAGAATCACTTGAAGGTAAGTTACCTAACCAAACTATTCGTTATCATTCGTATAAAATCATTAAAGAATATTTTGAACCAAAATCTGATGTTGCTAAATGTCAATTATTTTTGGCTTTGTTAAAATCTAGAAGTTTGATCGTTGTTAGGAGAATTTTAGGCATTACAATAGTTACAAGTTTAGAAACAAGTCATCGTATTTTTATAAACCTTGTGGATTATTTTCAAAAAATTGGTAAGAAATCCCATTCTAAAGACTATAATTCAACGCGAAATGTCTTGTCACAATCAATTTTTAGCAAGATCACAAGAAAACAACATTTGATCCAAAAAACATTTCATCTTGGGAAATGAAATATAAAAACCCTTAGAAAGTATTCTAATATATGAGATAGCCTCAACACATGTGTTTGAACATATTTGTTGGCCTTCACTAGTAGGCTACCTCATTCTGACATGAAGTTAATTGGAGCAGTTAAGGGAATAGTACATGATTTATGGCATGAGAACACTAGGCCTTCTTCCAAACAAAAAGATGTACTAAAATTAAGAAGGGAATATAGGGACCCTGAACCCCATATTAAACACTTTGTTGACATGTCACAAATAGAATTGCATAATAGATTCAAGATAGTACATAGTGTACTTAACTTGGGCCAAAGATATTTCCATAAATGCAAGCCTTGGTATGTTTGAATATTAAACAAAATTCATAACACATGTTGTTTTAGATATCACATTGAGTATGGTTATTATCACACACACACACACACACACACACACACACATTTTGTGTATTGCACAACACCCTTATGCATGAATGCTTAGTTATATTTTCGACATCATCATCTAGATAATTTATTCAAAACATCTTGTGTATAAGGAAAAAAAATTGTACATTCTATAAAAATGCTTGATTAGATAGGAAATGCCCTAGGTGCAGTGGAATGAAATTAATGAGAAAGTTCATCCATGTGAGTGATGAGTATGAATTAGGTAGGAAGGAGGTTGACTTGCAAATCTTTAAATATGTCACATAATATATTGTTGGAGGGCAGGAAAGAAAAAATATACAATTGGTGACTTCCCAAGTACGAGTATGTGACTTCATCAAGGACTTCTTAAAAAAACACAACAGTATGTTCATCATATTCATGTGGCTTGATGGCAGGATGACCATTTTAGAATATGCAAAGAAACATTTCATGTTTTTACTCTCTTATCAGTGGTTTCTTTTGTTGATAACTACACTCTTCAACCACAAAATGAGAATCAAATCCAATTTTATCACTTAGAGAAGGTCAACATAATAGTCCATATCACATACATGCATGGGTCACATAGAAATGACGAAAATAGAGCTATATTGAAGGAGTATTACTTCTACATAAGTGATAATTGATGTAATGAATTATCCTACATACAACATTTCTTTCAGTTGTTTTACAATCACTTTAAGGAGAAGAGCATGGAAATGGATCGACATTCAATTTGGTCATATGGTTGTGTAGGCCAATTTAAAAATGCTCAGTATTTCAATGGTTGTGTATGTTGCAAAAAAAAACTCAATTTACCACATATTTGGAACTGTTTTGATTTTGGGAACAGGAAAGGGGAGCATCATGAAGCAAGCACATGCATAAAAATAACATTACTCAAGGAAAAAATGAATTTTAGAAATACTTCCCTCATTCAAGATGAAAAATCCATTGTTGAATGGTGTTCTTTAGTAATGGTAGAGAGAAAAAGAACCCGTGAAGACCAACAACCCAAGAAAGGACATCCACATAGATATTTTTGGGAGGCGATTGATGTAGATCAATCCCAATAGTATGAATGCAAAACAATCTAGGGAACTTGTGGATTCCATTCAGTTTGAACATCAGAAAATGCAATAATTGAAATATGGACAAGAAAACTCTCTTGTTTATGTGGTCCATGTAGAAGTAATGAATGGGATGATTATGAATCCACATACTAGGTTGATAGATGGGATCGTGTATCACTCTTCATTGGTCAACATATAACTATGGAATTATTCCAGTTGGAGGAGGACCAATCAAATATTTCAGTTGATTATGATAATTTCTCATATCTATGCAAAAGGAGGTGAATCTGAGTAGCCTCCATCACCAGGAAGAGAAGGAGATGACCAAGCTCTTCCACATCAAGATTCAGGTCAAGAAGACCAATATAGATGCTTTTATCAAATTTGGCTCATAAACTATTCTCATAGCAACAGATCTAGTCAACAAGCTTGGATTGGAGGTTCACAATCATCCTATCCCCTATCAATTGGGTTGGGTAAACAAGGATGCAAAGATAAAGGTAACGAAACAATGTGATATTAAATTTTCTATAAGTTCTTATTTTATTGATGAAGTGGAATTGGACGTAGTACCCCTTGATGTATGTGGAGTATTTTTTGGAAGCCCCTACATGTATATGAGGGATGAAATATTCATGCAGATAGCCAACTAGTACCCATTGATCAAGGATGGGAAGTCCTACATCATTAATGCACATAAAGGCAAGTCAAATATCTTAATGGTAAGTGCCAACCAAGACAAGAAGTTGACTAGTTCTAGTAAGAAATATGTTTTTCTTTTCTTAAGAGAAAATCAACTTGATGATGAGTCAATGAGAGTGAAGGAATCCCTAGAGGGGTGTACTAAAGAGTAGAAACATCAGCCGAAGGAGTTACTATAGGAATACAAAGAAGTGTTCAAGAAACCTAAAGGGATACCACCCAAGATGGATTTGGAGCAAGAAATACAATTATTTCCTGACTCTACATTGCCAAATATTGGTCTATATAGACAGTCTATTATAGAAGTGAATGAAGTGATGAAGCAATTGCAACAGTTTTTGGAGTAGGGTGAGATTCAACCAAGTACCTCTCCTTGTGGGTCACCCATCATAATTGTTCCCAAGAATGATGGGACTTAGAGAATGTGTATCGATTACAAGGAATTGAACAATATTACACTGAAGAATTGTTACCCTCTACCTAGGATCGATGATGTGTTGGACCAGTGGAAACATGTCAATTACTTCACTAAGATGGATTTGAAATTAGGATATCACCAGGTAAAATTCAAAGAAGAAGATACTTGGAATACTACCTTCAAGACAAGGAAAGATTTGTATGAGTGGTTGGTTATTCCATTTGGTTTATGCAACAAACTAACTACATTTATGATATTAATGAATGATGTATTATTCCCTTATCTAGATTGACTTGTTATTGTTTATTTGGATGATATATTGGTTTATAGCACTACCTAAGAGGATCACATATCACATCTTATGCAGGTGTTAGAGACTCTAAGAAACCACCAACTACTGGAAAATATCAAGAAATGCAAGTTTTCTCAACATTCTTTGGTGTATTTGGGGTATGTGAATGGTGGATGGGATCTCAAGATAGATCCCGTAAAAACAGAGGCCATAATGAAATGGCCAGTTCCTACAAATGTCATTTAAGTTAGGATTTTTTTTAGGGAAACACAATACTTGCATAATTTCATAGCTTCCTTTTCAGTGGTAGCTACACCACTCCACACCATAACATCTAGTGGTAGTAGTTTCTAGTGGGGGAAGAATCAACATAAGACCTTTGATGAGATGAAAAGAAAGACCGGTCAAGAACCAGTGCTCGCACTACCAAACTTGTAGAATCCCTTTGAAGTGGAGACAAATACAAGTGGGTATGTCATGGGAGCATTATTGATGTAGGGAGGAAGAATCGTATGCTATCATTCTAAAGTATTTCATGGGGCGATTCTCAACTACACTACCTATGACAAGGAGCTCTATTCCTTTTTACAGGATCTCAAAAAGTGGAAGCACTATATTATGGGAAAGGAGACCATCATCAACACAAATCACTAGTAACTATAGTATTTGTAGGTCCAGAGTAAGCTACAACAAACCAACCATTACAAGTGGATGGTCTTTTTACAAAAAAATCATCTAGTCATCAAGTATAAGAAAGGTAGAACAAATAATTTGGCAGGCATGATTTCATCACCACCCACATCCAATATTAGACCTTTGGGAACTATGATGCACATGGATCCTTCTACCCATGATGCATACAAAGAGGCATACATAGAATATTAGGACTTCAAGGAGGTGTGTCAACAACTACAGGGACAAATTCATATAAAATAAGGTGATGGAAAGGATGATTATCATTTATAGAATGGCTTACTCTACAAGCCCCACAAGCACTGTGTCCCTACAGGTGAATAATTGTAACTTATTAGAGAAGCTCACACCTCTAAGGTTGCAGGACATTTTGGTGTTGGGAAGAAAGTTACCAACTTACATAGGTACGTATGATAGCCTAGAATGTAAGAATATGTAGCATGGTATATTAGAGGATGTATAATTGTTTGTACAAGAAAGCCCAATAAAAGAAGCAAGGTCTATACCATCCCTTACTTGTACCAAAGCGGCCTTGGGAAGGTATTTCCATGGATTTTGTGGGAGGTTTACCAACAACCAATATGGGGCATGGCTATCTATTTGTTGTACTTGACAGGTTCAACAAAATGTGCATTCTCATGCCTTGTAAAAATACCATCGACGAACAATAAGAAACAAACAAGTTATTTGAACATGTATGGGTGCACTTTGGGATACCAAGGAGTATCATCTCAGACATGGATACCATATTTCCCAGTGCATTTTTGACTACATTGTGGGACAAGATGGACACTAAATTGAATAGGTCTACATCATTCCATACATATTCATATGGGAAAACAAAAGTAGTAAACAAGACTTTGGTTCAACTTTTCTGGGGTTATAATTAGAAGCATATAAATGATTGGGATGAAAATTTGATCCATATACAACACTCTTATAATAGATCAGTCCACACTTATACTGGTAAGTCACCTTTTGAAACTTGCTTTGGGTACTTTCCACCTTAACCCTTAGATGTTGCATATGGACAACAAGGAGGAGTGAGGGAGGACCTTACAAGAGATCCATTAAAAGAAGAATTTGTTTTTTAGAAGATCAGGTATATCCATTTGCCAATACAATAGACACTAAATAAGTCACATGAAAATTACAAGGCTAGGAACGACTAGCATAGAACAAAGAGAAACTTTAGAGTGCAAGGGAGATTATGGTTACAAATGAATAAGGAAAGGCTACATGGTCTTGGTAATAATATAAAGGCTCTGTAGTATGGTCCTTTTGAGGTATTGGAAAATATAGGAGATAATGCATACAAACTCAGTCTACCCCCATATATGTGCATTTAATTAGTAGTGAATGTGGAGAATATCAAACTCTATGAGCCCTCCATGTTGGATCAGTAGGAGGAGTAGGTCCTACCTTCCATAGAAGACTTAGCACCAGATTCTCAAGTAGAGTTAGCAGAGGACACAATTTTGAAGAATCATCTAGAAATACAAGATAGGGGCATCACGACCTTTTCCATATTGGGTTGAAAGGAAAACTTCTAGAGATTCAAGCAAATTGGTACTCTATGGAGAAGGTAGAGGAAAAGTTTTCTCACTTCATTCAATAAATATTTTTGGGACCAAAATCCTCCTTGAAAGGGGAGGTATGATCTGGATTGGACCATTATATTGTTTGTCACCTATCTCTATCCTTTCGGAGTGGAAAAAATTGAAGGAATTAACTTGCAGGGAAAATTTAGTGGCAAGTCCAAGTTTGGAAAATTGGGGTATGGAACCTTTCGAGGTCATTTTGAGGCATCAAACGACATTTTTTGGGGTTAAAACTAACCTATCATAGCTTGTACCTTGAGATGTTATTCTACACATTGATACCTTTCCAATGGTTCAAACATTGTGTCAATCAGAGCTCGTATGCAAAAGTTATTCCTCTCACATGTTGACCTACCATGTTGTGCACCATGGTATGAGAGGATTCCATGTCATCCCCCATTACTCATGCATATGGGGATATCCATGTATGTAATTTCAATAATATTCTAAAAGTTCCAAAACCCTATCACAATTGAGGGTTTAGGAAGTCAGAAACCTAATCTTAGATGGCTATCGGGCTATGTTAAATATCAGGCCAGTAGGAGGAGAAAGGGTTCCATTATTTTGCATTGTATCTTGCTCCATAGTTGAGAGAAACATTTGAGAGTGGTATGTGTGAGAATAATAATGGAGGATAGATTCTGTAGCATCCATACATGCCACAAATCAAAGGAAAATCCACAGATATTTCCTCTTTCTTTTGTACTTGCATCATTTCTATACCAGAGAAAATAGAGCATAGCAGTTTCACCTTCTAGCTCGGTTTTATCCCATATTGGGTTTCCCAAGTCATATATGTTATAATTTTAGAAGTTATAGTTATCTTATTTAACATTCATTAACAATTTCATGTAATAGGTTCACTAAAATATAAACAATCACAGAAAAAAAGGATATATCCTAGGAAATCCTCGTGGGGGAGAAAACCCAACAACCAATTCTTCAGTATAGATTCCTTCAACCAGTACAATGTCACGTTATATCTCTCCACAAATAGACCAATACCAAGATACCAAAGACAAAGAAATGAAGACCTCTTGTGCTATACCTCTTTTTCTATACTCCAAATACACAAGAGAAGGCAAGTTGTATGTATATTCAAATGAGAGAAACTCAACCTCTATTTATACACATAACTTGACTCTCGAAAAGATGCAAACCTAAGAGGGGATGTTTTGAATTTTACAATATGGATAAAAATAAAATAATAATCTATTTTGAGCCAATTTATACAATATGATTACAATAACCTTCTTAAGGTTTGACCAATACAAATACAAAAGAATATCTTCCATAGTTACATCAAACTATCAACACTCCCTCTTAACTAGGAAGGTATTATTTCTTGCCACACGAGCTCAAGACCATTGAATGTTGAACATATGAATCTATACATCATCAGATATCCATATTACAACATGAATTCACAACCAATGCATCCAAGTCATGTGGGTATCTCTCAAATAGATTCAACATGTCACCATGACATCCACTACCCCAAAATGCATATGTACCTCATCATGTGCACCCTTGTGACTTCACAGCCAATGCATCCAAGGCATGTGGGTAGCTCTCAAATAGCTACAAAATGTCCTCAATACATCCACTACCTCACAATGCATCTGTACGTTGTCACTCCCTTTGAAACTCCCTTTGAAGAGGAACTAGACCAAGCTTCGCCCTGAAGTACTTGAACTTCGACCTCGACAGTGGCTTGGTCAACACATTCACAAACTTTTACTTGATAGTCATGTAATGGAGCCTCACTTATCTCCTTTGCACCATATCCTTGATATAGTGATATTTGATATCGATATGCTTTGAATTTTCATGGAACATCATATTCTCTGACAACTTAATGCAACTCTCTAGTTGTCACACCAAATGCTGGTTGCCAATAGTTTGAGACCAAATAACCTAGATAGTATCTTACGAAGCCACACTACTCCTCTACATGCTACATGTTTTTCCACATATTCAACCTCATCTATACTGAGTGCTACACATGACTACTTCTTGTTTCTCCATGAAACCATACTAGAGCCTAGACTGAAGCAATATGCCAAAGTCCTCTTCCAATGAGGAATATTGTCAGCCCAATCTAAATATGAATATCCATATAACCCAAAATTATGGTATGTCACATACCTAAGACCATATTCCAATGTACCCTTAAGGTACCTTATCACATGTTTTTCTACGACCAAATGAACCTTCTTGTGATGCTCCATATACTGACTCAAGGTGTTAACAAAAAAACAAATATATGTTCTCATGTTCATCAAGTACGTCAATGAACCCACCATCTGGTTGTATAAAGTAACATCCACAATATCTGAAGTTGTATCCTATAGTAACTTCAGATTTGATACCATAGGTGTAGCCATTTCCTTGAATCCAACATATCAAACCTCTTCAGGATTTCAATTGCATACTTCCTTGATTAAGAAAGATCTCATCCTATCTCTTCCATACCTTGAGACCCAAAAAGTAATGCATCATCCAGAGATATTTCATCTCAAACTCGACATCCATTTTTCTCTTACACTCTAAGATGATATTTTCCACACATGTTAGAAACGGGTCATCCACATACAACATTAGTACTACCAGATCATCATCCACAACCTTAAAGTAAAGGTTAGGATTTGCACTGATCTTTGTAAATCCTAATCTCGTCAGAAAACTGTTGATCCTACCATACAATGCTCTATGTGCCTTCTTTAATCCATATAAATCCTTTTTCAATCTGCACACATGCATCTCCCTATCATGTACCTTGAACCCTTGTGGTTGCTCCACATATAATTCCTCTTTTATTTCACCATTCAAGAAGAATATCTTCACATCCATTTGATGCACCCTCCATTTCATTACTGCAGCCAATGAAAGTATAGTTCTGATTGAGGTATATCTCTCCATGGGAGAAAATGTATCATCATAGTCAATTCCCTTCTTCTAAGAGAATCCTCAAGCCACAAATGTATCCTTATACTTTTCAATACTTCCATCAGCTGCATGTTTCATTTTGTAGATCCATTTGGGACTTGCTATTGATTTATCCTTCATTCTGGGGACCAAAACCCATACATATTTCTTTACTATGGAATAATATTCCTCCCCCATGGCATACTTCCATACCCTCTATTGTGGGTGGGAAACCCCCCTATGGACTAGCACTAAGGGTTTAGTAATGCGTGTAGAAAATAACCTTCGAAAGTCTCCTACTTTTTACTATTATCTCGACATAGACCCCACATTCATGCATAAAACACAAGGATAAAAGGATCCAATAACTCTACCTTGAACTCCTCACTCGATGTTGATCCTTTTGAGTTCGATTTCTCCTTGACGGCAAGTATCCTCCCAAATCTAAGCTGCATTCACACACAAAAAAACAAAGAACTACAAACATGCATCTCATATATGAATTAGTGGGTTAGAGGTTCCAAAATTATAAACCAAAATTGAATATTGAACACCTCATATGGCGGGACGGGAAAAGTAATTCTTTCTATTAACCTCACAAAAGTCACTTACAATGGTGAGATCGGCTATTGCTCCTCGAATCTAGTCCTAGGATCTTCTTCAACTGTGCACCAACCGCTTCCACATATGCTTCTCCTCTTCAATTCTCACACAATGGTTGCAAAAGGTTGGGGTAACACCTCATATGGGGGGACGAGAAAAGTAATTCTTTGTATTAACCTCACAAAAGTCACTTACAATGGTGAGATCGGCTACTGCTCCTCGAATCTGGTCCCGGGCTCTTCTTCAACTGTGCACCAACCACGTCCACATATGCTTCTCCTCTTCAATTATCACGCAATGGTTGCAAAAGGTTTGGGCAAGAGGAATGCCAAATTGGGTAGAGTTTATTTACTATTATTTTCCTCCTCCAAATGGGACCCCTACCCCTTCTTTTATAGGCTTAAAAGGGCTAGGTATTTGGTTGAATGACCAGATGTAGGCAGTCAAACAATTTTAGGAAACCTACCCAGAAATTTGTATTTTGTCTGCAAATTTCTATTTTTCATGCTTTTGTAGGTATACGCGAGCTGTAGTGGGTCAACTAGTTTATAAACTCATGCAATAGTGGAGCAGGGCACATATGCCTTCAAAAAGGGTGTTTTTAGGAAGAGTTGTTTAGTAGTGGCTTGGAAAAAATGGAAAATGAGATGGCCTGATGCCAGGTATGCATGTCTAGTGCAAATTAGGGTTGTAAAAGATGCCCCCTAATGTATGAGGTCATAAGAGCATATGATGGCCGAAATACATTACCAATATTTACGAAACAAGTGAGCCTAGGGACCATATTTCGAGAGGTTCCATCTGCAAAATAAAAATTGTCTCACCAAGGCGGGCATACCCATGGTCGTGATGAAATAAAATCATGGCTGCCAATCAAATACACTGCATATCCATGTCATATAACTATATAAATTGTAGCCGTGAGAAATACACAGTAGATCTACATCTTGAAAGAAAAAAGATATACATGTATAATATCCATATTCCAGAAGCTAATAAGGCTTGATGGTGGGAGATGAGGCCTTCAGAGCTAGAGAAACAACTTCAAAATATTCACAACTTGGGTAGGAGTGTAATTTGAGTGTACGACTTCACTACCCAGAGGTCTTCAACATCTTGTCAGGAACAGACTAGAGGATATTGATGATCAGGCTAAGGGATTCATTAATTTTGAACAAAGACTTGATTGGACTTTCGGGATGGTCGGGCATGAGGGAAAGAGACAAACTGCAGAGTGGTCGACTCAATCTTGGTAAAAAATTCTCTTGGACAATAGCACGACAAAATATGAGACTCAAGCAACATGGTATTTAACTTAAGTCTATGATGCAGGAGGCAACACAAGCTATCCAAATGTTTGGAAGAATAACCAAATAGAGGAGGACACAACTCTATGTAGTGAGAACAACTTCCTAAGTTCAGGTTAAATCCCAAATCTTGACGAACAAATGGAAGGATGTGCTTTGACCAAGGGTGACTCATTGTGCTGCCAACAAAAAGAAAATACTTTTCCCTTCCTCTTTTTGGGGTATATTTGATTTTTTTGTCTTTTTCAATAATTTTGGAAATCTTGAAAAAGAATAAGAGAATTCTATGTTACAAAGGAGGATCGGGTGTCGCAGACATACTAGTTCCAAACGCAAGGAACACATGGATGATCAGAGAAAAAGGATATATGCAGGAAAAGGACACTCAGGAAAAATCCTCTGTGGGCCAAGGTGTCAAGACGCAGAGGAAAAGTGCAACAGGGATTGCATATGAGGCATGCTTCAGATGGTTCAGTTGAGGGAAACATGGAGCTAGAATTAGGCCAAAGATGCAGGTATGCAAATGTGATTAATAAGACACAATGGTAGCATCCTTCGATGTGGGTTTAACGAGCCCAGAGAAGGTAAACTCGACAGTTTTTCATATTTAGAGAGTCTGAAAAAATGTAAAAGGAGACTCCACTGGGGTACCATTTTTGAAGGTATTCTAGTCTATTCGAAAAAGGGGTAAACTAGCACTGATAAGACGTTTATTCATAACCATTTTAACAAGTGTGATAAAGACAAGATCACTCGGCAATTTTTTCATTTTTAAGGAGTCTGAAAAAAGCTTAACTATGGACTTCGTATGGGATGTTATTCTGGACCATTTTAACAAGTGTGAAGGAGTAAGGTCACTTGGTGATCTTTTCAATTTTAGGGAGTTTGAAAAGAGCTTAACTATGGACTCCGTGGGGGTTCCTTTTTCGTAAATTTAGTCTCTCGGGCCCGAAAAAGGGGTAAAATTATACCTAAGAATACTCTTCTAGAGAACCAAGGCTCCTAGAGTATACCTTTATTCATACAATTGAACATATGGATTGAAAAAGGGGTAAACTACCATTGGACAGATGTGCCTTCAAATTTTAGTTTAGCAAGCGTGAAGGTCAACAAGATCGCTCGACAATATTTTCATTTTTAGAGAGTCTGAAAAGGGATTAAAAGAATACCCGTTGTGTTTTGGGAGTCCTGAGGGTGAGGTCAAGCGAGATAATGAATCATGCAATTGAGGCTCATACTCGTAATCAGGAAAAGCTAAAAAGGACTCTCAAGCCTATAGTCATTAGTGACAGCATGGATGCCAAAATGCAACCAGGATCTACCTAGGGCGTCCATGTACAGGTAGGCTCTACCACTAAATTACGATGAGGTGCAACTAGTGGAAGTGGAAACCTATCTTATATGCACAAAGTTGAAAAAATGACTTTTCACCAAAAGACCTTTAAAATGACCCAAATCGCCAAAAAAATTCCAAATACCCAAAGTGACACTTATTGTAAAATCCCCTAAGAAACTCTTGAACCATATAAAATTATTTTCAGATTAGAAAAAATGACAAAGGGGTCCAAAAAATGACAAAAAGTGGCCAAAAAGTCTATAAATAGAAGCTGGCAGCTCATTATCACCATTGTTAATTGAGAAATTGACTAAAAGCCAAAAATACCCCTTTGTATATGGAGACATAGAAACTTTGGGTTTGGGACTATTCTTTGTGCTTTCTTTTTCTTCGAGAGTGCCTAGTTTCATTCATAGAGAGAGGATACGAGGGCATGAGGCCTCTCACCACACGCTATGCAGATGGGCGACGTTGTTGCCACAATAGGGGGGAGGAAGGATTATTGAGGCCTTCGACAAAACGTTTTTTGCTTGGTGGGTGTGATAGATTCCAGCCATAGAGGACTACCCCTATGCCGCGATCAACTTCTCTAGAGATTTTGAGATGCCAGTACCTCCCGTAGAGGAGCGAGGAGAGATGGGTAAGTTTGTTTTTTGTTTTCTGAAGTTATTTTTTTTTAATTTTTTTTTCAAATATATCATTTTTTTGTATACCAAAGTATCTAACATGTATGTATTTGTTATGTGCAGACATGGGGCCAGTGTGTCCAATAGACTTTGCGAGGACAAGGCGGTGTGCTCGACCAGAGGCGATGTTAAAATAATGTAACTGCAAAGTGTATTCTTATTATTATTTGATGTATTATTCATTGGATCAATCCCCATTGTATATTGATCATGTCGATTATTATAAAGGACCAAATCCCCTTTGGATTGGTCAAAAGATAATTGTAATAGGCACAATAAGAAGTTGGTCCTAGAAGATATTAAAGAGGCCCCAAAATATCATAAAGGTGGTTATAACCACCTAGTTGGAGAAGTCGGCCCTGCCAGTGAAGAGACACTTCACACGTGCCAGTCTTGTATAAATAACGAGGCTAGCGCCTCACTTAGACATACAACTCACTTGCTCATTTGAGAGACAAGTTTCAGAACTGCAGTTAGAGAAGAAGGAGAGAGAGTAGCGCATCTTTGGGAGAGGATCTTATGTTTTAGTTTGAGCTATCTCTTGGCATTGTATTGTCTATCTATAATAAGGAAGTTTTGCTGGGTTTTCTTCCCCTAGAGGGTTTCCCAGGAGAAATGTTGTGTCTTTTGTGATTGTGTATTTCTCAGTGATATTGTATTATGCTATTGTTATTTATTGAAATGAAAAGAACTATAATAATGTCTTAAACATTAACATGGTTTCAGAGCCAAGCTGAAGAGAGCATATTTCACAAGAGAAAAGTGAAAAATGTCACTGTTACCATACATGAAAATTACGGATTTTTGTTGGTGAGGTATTTCAGCCCTAAAACCATCTAGAAAAGTGCACCCTCCCCCAAGGATCATTTTGGCACCTTCAGCACACCTTTTCAGTGGCTAGATCTCTGGGAAAGTGAAACCCTAGTTTCACAAAGTACCAGAAAACCAGAGTACCAGAAGTACCAGAAGTACCAGAGTACTAGAAGTACCAGAAAACTAGAAGCACCAGTCCAGAAATCCATAGACAAAGTTTGAGGGGGTAAAAGTTGGATTTTCAAAATTCTAACTACACCAGCTTACTCACCTCAGCTCAGTGCATCTATCCCCTGGATCAGAATTTTAAAATTCAAAGTTTGAAAAATTAGGGTTTACTCACAAAACCCTAAATCACAGTTATAGTTGCAGTCTCAGAACCAGTTGCAGTTGCAGTACCAATTGCAGTCTTAGAACTAGTTGCAGTTGCATCCGTACTACCAGTTGCAGTCACCCTTGAAGTTTTTGAAGAGTTGGTAATGATTACCATTGCTACCAGATGGAGCCACTACCTGCAAATTCTATCAGAGGTATGTACTCAAATATTTTTAAATGGTTAAACTTTAAAGAGTATTTGTAGGAGAAGGGATCTCTTGCCATAGATCTAGAAGGATCTCAAGATCTAACACATTCAGAGGAATGATGCAACCCAGGTGTGATTATTCTGATATGAATCTATTTGTTATGACATTATTTTTATCAGTGTTGTATGGCCATCATTCTAACCTTTGATCAAAATCTGAGTCAAATTATTACATGGATTAAAAGTTGAGATCATAGAACTTATCCTTTAACCCAACCTTATGTCAAGATAACATATTGTCTTAGTATAGAAGACAGGTTGAAGAAAGTACTCATCATCTTGAGTGAATGAGACTCGGAAGAAAAGAAACCACTCATTCCTAAGGACAAGGCTCCAGGTTTGATTCATCAAGTTAATAAGATTCAAAGGTACACATGACAAGTTGATGACTATAGTTGAGATAGCAGTCTTTGTAAAGTATCATACTTGATAACATGTGAGAATATAGAGATAAATGCTTAACTTAATCATTTGTCTGATGCAACTAACACCTCCTCTAGGAAGAATCTCATGTGTTAGTTCCAGGTTTCCATGGAGGAATATTTGATCACAACACTATGAGAGTGTTGACCTCATTTTGTATTGTATTCCTTACCTTTAATATTTGCTTCAGACAAATTACAAGTGATGTCTCTAAAGGAGCTACTGTGATGATTGTTCATGTTTTATATTATCAAAAGGATATTACTCTTGCTTGCTGTTTTGTTGACCTTGTTCCAGGTCACATGTAATAACCCCAAGGAAGCAATAGGGAAGGTTGCAGAAGGCAATGTGCTAAAGGAGAAACCTTAAATGAAGCAATCATCATTGGAAGTGAAGAAAATGGCTTGTATAAACTAAAGGGTCACTTAGAGGCTGCCATGAACCATGCCATTGAAAACTCATGTGAACTTTGGCATAGAATATTAGCTCACATCAACTACAAGGTGCTACCATACATATGCAAAGCGGTCACAGGGTTACCAGAACTCAAGGTTGACCATGAAGGCGTATGCAATGAATGTGCACAAGGGAAGAACATCAAGAACCCTTTTATGAAGAGAGATAGAAAAACAAAAGGAGTCCTAGAGCTCATTCATTTAGATGTGTGTGGCCCAATGCCATCATCCTCCATGAGTGGGTATGTATGATATGTATCATTCATTGATGATTATTCTCGTAAGACTTGGTTGTATCTCTTGAAATCTAAAGATGAAGTGTTCAACAAGTTAAAGGAATTCAAAGCCTTGATAGAGAATATTTCTGAACGAAATATCAAGATACTCAGGTCAGATAATGGAGGAGAATATACATCAAAAGAGTTTGTGAACTTCTGTAAATATGTTGGGATCAAGAGGGAACTCACTACTCCCTATAATCCCCAACAAAACGGTGTAGCTGAACGAAAGAACAGAATGATAATGGAAGTTGTGAAGACTATGATCCATGATCAAGATCTTCCTATGTTCTTATGGGCGGAAGAAACAATGGAAACTGTATATGTGCAGAACCAATTGTCCCATAGTACACTTGGGATCAAGACCCCAGAAGAGATGTTCACCGGAAAGAAGCCAGAGGAAATCCATCTCAAAATATTTGGCTTCCCAGTATTTATTCATATACCGAAAGAGAAGAGAAACAAGCTGGAACCTTCAGGAAAGAAGGGAATATTTGTAGGATACTGTGAGGTCTCCAAGGCCTTCAGAATCTATATACTAGGTCACCATCACATTGATATCAGCATGGATGTGACCTTTGATGAATATGCAATGCTCAATAAATCAAGAAGATGCCAGCTTGAAGAATTATATGAAGAGGAACCCGTAATCCTCAAAACTGCAGTGAGGGAGGTTCCCAGAGCCACATAACCAGTGAGGGAAGTCATAACTTACCCTGATGAGGAAATTATAGAAGACCATGATATATCAGAAGTTCAAGAACCTCCTCAGATGATGATCCTCCATAAAAGGAAACCATCTTGGGCTAGAGAGCTTATTCAATATGGAGAGAAGTATGGTGTTCCTGAAGGAACTACGAGACAGGTGAAAAGACCAAAGCCATTCTCTAGTTATATGAATTTGATGTGTGATCTTCTAGAGGAAGAGCTTGCCTGCTTTGAAGAAGCTATTCAAAGGAAATAATGGGTAGATGCTATGATAGAGGAATACCAATACATATTAAAGAACGAAGTATGGGAAATAGTTCCCAGACCGAAGAATAAAGATGCGGTATCCTCCAAATGGCTCTTCAAAAGAAAATACGTTGCTGATGGAAGTATTGAGAAGTATAAAGAAAGATTTGTCACTCGTGGATTTTCTTAGAAAGGAAGGCATTGACTATGAAGAGACATTTGCTCCTGTGGAAAGATACACTTTGATCATAACCATCATAGCTCTTGCAACTAAGATGAAGTGGAAGCTACACCAGATGGACATGAAGACAACTTTCCTAAATGGTGTCATCAAAGAGGAAGTGTATACAGAGAAACCTCAAGGATTTGAGGTTGAAGATAGGAAGTCTCATGTCTACAGATTGAAGAGAGCCTTATTTAGATTGAAGCAAGATCTTAGAGCTTGGTATGGCCAGATAGACAGTTTCTTGACGAGCTTAGGCTTTACCAAGAGTGAAGAAGACTCTAACCTCTACTTCAAGGTCATGAACAATGAGCCAATAATATTATTTCTATATGTGGATGGCTTATTCTTAACTGGAGAAGAAAATCTCATCACTGAATGTAAGAAGAGACTTGCCTCAGAATTTAAAATGAAAGACCTTGGCCTAATGCATTATTTCTTAGGTCTTGAGGTATGGCAGAGTCCTAAGAGGATCTTCCTCAACCAAGGGAAGTATATAGTTGAAATCCTGAAGAGATTCAACATGATGGAGTGAAAGTACATGAATACACCCATGGAAGTGAAGCTGAAGCTTCTGGTTGACACTTCGTCAGAGTTGATTGATGCAACATTGTACAGACATATTATTGGATCACTAATGTACCTAACGAACACTAGACCAGACATTTGTTTTTCCGTGAACACCTTGAGTGAGTTTTTGGTAGAAGCCAGACATGTTCACCTAGTGGCTTCAAAACATGTGATGAGGTACCTTAAAGGTACAATAGATTGTGGTCTCAACTATGATGGAGATCATAATTTCACATTGAGTGGATATACTGATGCAGATTGGGAAGAAAGTGTTTCTGGCAGGAAAATCACTTTAGGATACTATTTCAGTTTGGGATCAGCTATGATATTGTGGTAAAGTAGTAAGTAATCCAACATTTCTCTCAGTACAATGGAAGCAGAATACATTGTTGCATGTTATGTCAGCTGCAAAGCTATATGGCTTCGAAAGTTGCTAACCGGTCTAGTTGACCTAGAGATGGAAGCAACCACAATCCTATGTGACAACCAGAGCTACATAAAGATGACAGAGAATCCTGTATTCCATGACAGGTCGAAGCACATAGAGAACCGATATCATTACATTCGTGACATGGTGCAGAGAGGAGCCTTAAAGCTCCAATACATTAGCATAGATGAACAGGTTGCTAATGTGTTGACCAAGCCTCTATCTCGTATAAAGTTTGAGCACTTTTGAGATAAGCATGGTATAGTCTGAAAGGACCTTCCTTGAAAGGCGGAGTAGTTGTTGTGATGAGACATCTCTTGCTTCCGACCATATGGTTGTGACGTAAAGCAAGATGATGTTATGTGACTAGCACTGAGCTTCCGGCTAGATAGTTGTGACATAAAGATAGTCTAGTATCCTGCTTCTGATCGGATGGTTGTGATGTAAAGCAGGACAAGTACCTTGCTTTCGACCTGATGGTTGTGACGTAAAGAAATATGATATGATGTGACTAGCACTGAGCTTTTGGCTGGATAGTTGTGACGTAAAGCCAATCTAGTATCCTACTTTCGACCTGATGTTTGTGACATAAAGAAGGACGAGTACCTTGCTTCCAACCTGATGGTTGTGATGTAAAGAAAGATGATATGATGTTACTAGCACTGACCTTCCAGCTGGATAACTATGACGTAAAGAAAGTCTAGTATCTTGCTTCTGACCTAATGGTTGTGACGTAAAGTAGGACGAGTACCTTGCTTCTGACCTGATGGTTGTGACGTAAAGCAAGATGATGAGATGAGACTAGCACTGAGCTTTCGGCTGGATAGCTGTGACGTAAAGCTAGTCTAGTATCCTTCTTCCGACCTGATGGTTGTGACATAAAGCAGGATGAGCATCTTTCTTCCATCTTGACAGCTGTGACGTAAAGAAAGACGATGAGATGAGACTAGAACTGTGCTTTCGGATGGATAGTTGTGACGAAAATCCAGTCTAGTATTATTATGATGAGCCAGCCTCGTGTTGTGATGATGATGATGATGTATCAGTTTTACACTAATGCATATTGATGCAGATGATGATTTCATTCCTTTGAGAATGACAATGTTGTTGATGAAGAAAACTTTCGATGATTTATAGATACGCCAGTCAGTGTTCTAAGATGATATTGATGATGTTGTCCTCTCACCCACTTGATGTTGTTGATGATAAAGGCCTCTCTCTCTCTCGCATGATGCTGTTGAAGAATACCCTTCTTGTTAAGGGGGAGTGTTAAAATAATGTAACTGCAAAGTGTATTCTTATTATTATTTGATGTATTATTCATTGGATCAATCCCCATTGTGGATTGATCATGTTAGTTATTATAAAGGACCAAATCCCCTTTTGTGGATTGGTCAAAAGATAATTGTAATAGGCAGAATAAGAAGTCAGCCCCAGAAGATATTAAAGAGTCCCTGGAATATAATAAAGGTGGTTATAACCACCCAGTTGGAGAAGTCGGCCCTGCCAGTGAAGAGACACTTCACACATGCTAGTCTTGTATAAATAAGGAGGCTAGTGCCTCACTTAGCCATACAACTCACTTGCTCATTTGAGAGATGAGTTTTGGAACTGCAGTTAGAGAAGAAGGAGAGAGAGTGGCACATCTTTGGGAGATGATATTTTGTTTTAGTTTGAGCTATCTCTTGGCATTGTATTAGCTATCTATAATAAGGAAGTTTTGCTGGGTTTTCTTCCCCTAGAGGGTTTCCCAGGATAAATGTTGTGTCTTTTGTGATTGTGTATTTCTCAATGATCTTGTATTATGCTATTGTTATCTATTGAAATGAAAATAAATATAATAATGGCTTAGACAATAACAGGTGGGACCAGCCACAACCGATGGACCAACAACAGCAGGGAGACCTCCAACCGGGGAGGCTGAGAGAGTTTTGAGACGGGTAGAGAGGAACCTCACCATGCTTACTCAGACAGTCCCCATCGTATAGATCAAGGATCTCCCACCATCCATGCAGACTCACATTATTGGGGTACCACGAACTTGGGTCCAGATTTTTTGGTTTATGGCTAACGCCATTGTTCATTACGGTAGGGCCAACAGGCCCCACCCTTAGCTTATACTAGACTTCTTATGTGTTGAGGGAACCTTTTGTATACTTTTGAGGGCATAAGCCCCGTGACTCTTTACTGAACACATATTTTTTGAGACGCTCACACCTGCTTATGTACTTTGACACTTTGCGATATATATATGCATATTTACATCTTTTTTTGTTTTATGGATTACATTTATTTTCGAATGTATTTACATGTGTGTGTGTTTTTCTTACATGTGTGCAAGAGTCCAATCTAATATATGATTAGCTAGAGTATCTGTAACTTGATTTAATATCCTAGGAACATTGAGATACGTAACATAATCAAAGCTTCGTTCTAAGAGATGTACCCTAAGGAACCATCGGTGTAAAGTGGGATCATGAACATGGTAAACTCCATTTAACTGAGACACAACTAGCTGAGCATCTAAATAGACTCGGAGGTGAGAGATTCCAAGTGACAAAGCATCATGAATCAACTCAAGAACTATGTTGTATTCGACGATGTTGTTTTTGGTGTCACCTAAACAAATACCTCCTGAAGATAGCAACTGGCCCTGAGGTGTGAAAATCACCCAAGCTATGGAAGCAAGCCTCCGAGTGTGTCGATTAGCACCATCCACGAACCCAACAAACACCTCTAATTCACTTGAAATCTTCCATAGTGAAAAAGATAACATAAAAAATGACAAGTCCATAAAACCAAAAGACAAAACTAAAATTAATAGTACAAAGACTATACATATGTTACAAAAAGTCACCCAAGGTGACCCACCTATGAGTAATACTTCTTGAGGTAGATCCCATTTATAGGCTCTTCCAAAACATTTCCCTCAAAGTCTACCAGACGATAAGCACCCTTCTGTAGTACTTCTTTTATGATGAAAGGTCCAAACCACATGGGTTTGAACTTGCCTGCCCCCAGGGGGTCCTTATCTTGGTCATAGACCAGGACAAGGTCGCCTTCATAGAAAATCCAAGGATGAACGGACCGATCATATTGAAACTTGAATTTTTGTTTGTGAGCCTCATTAGATAAGGCCGCATCACGATGTTGCTCGAGGTATAGTAAATTCTCTTCAAGTGGTGAAGTGTCTGGAAATAACTGTACTTCCAACTTTAGAGACGAGATCTGGCACTCTATGGGTAAGACTGCTTCCAGCCCATAAATGAATTGAAAAGGTGAGAAACTAGTTGCAGTCTTAACAGACGTTCGGTAAGCCCATAATGTCGAGTATAACATCAAATGCCAATTTGACTTGGCCGAATTGATCGTTCATTGTAGAATGGTATTAAGAGATTTATTTACAGCTTCCACCTAACCATTCACTTGTGGGTAGTAGGGTGACGAATGTTCTTTCCGCAACCCAAGATTTAACATTAACTCAGTCATCATTTTGTTCTGAAAGTGACTGCCATGGTCAGTGACAATATCTCTCATGACGTCAAACCTTGATATAATCTAGTTGAACAAAAAGAGAGTTGTTGTCTCCCCGTCATCTTTGAACATTGGCATAGCTTCGACCCACTTGGTGAAGTAGTCTACTGCTATGATGATATAGTGGTGCCCCCTTACTGAAAGGGGGTTTCATGTAGTGTAATCAATCCCCCATTTAGTGAAGGGACCAACGCTAATAATGGGAAACATGGGAGCGGGGTGTGCCCTCATCTTTTGAGAGAAGATCTGACATGGGTGGCACTTCTTGACCTATTCAACACAATCCTTGATTAATGTCGGCTATAAGTAACTGGCTCGTCGAATATTTTGGGTTGTTTCCAACCCAGAAAAATGACAACCACATGCTCTTGTATGGCAATCGTTAAGCACGATTTCCTCTTCTTCATGAGTGAGACATTGACGAAGATGCAGTCTACACCTCGACAATACAAAGTGTCCTCGAGTATGAGATAGTTCTTGGCCTAATGGCGTATACGACGATGCTCATCATGAGAAGTAGAGGTGGGACACTTGAAAGTCTAGAGATAGACAATCATATCTCCATACTAGAGGTTGGAAGACGCGATCAAAAACATGTCTCGTTTGATAGGAAACTCATCAAGTATAACATCACCTGATTCGACTAAAATTTATGATATGAGTTCCGCAAAGACCATCAATTTTTTGGATTTCGCCGAATTGAAATCCAAATTGAATTCCTGGAGGATAACTATCTATCTACTAATATTTTCGTCGATGACACATCATGTCAACACGTATTGAAATGGATTCACAATGGCTATGACGGTGCTCTTGCGAAACAATATGTAATGACGGAACTGTTGGACAACATGAACTGCTGCCAACGCAAGTTTTTCAATGTGGGAATAATTGAGTTATGGTCCAAGTAGGCCTTGAATCAGGTAATAAATCACGTATTCAGAGAGAAAATCATCCTACTGAACTAAGACCATACCGATGGTCGACTCCGCAGTGACCAAGTATGATAAGAAATCTTTATTATAATTGGGTGGCTAAAGTAGAGGGGTTGATGTGAGGGTGCGTTTCAACGCTGGAAAAGAGCATTGAGAAGATTCATCCCAATGAAAAGGAACATCCTTCTTCAATAAACACATAAAACCCTTTGTGATATCGACATAGTTTGTGGTGAAACACCGTAACAAGTTTTCTTTTCCCTGCAAACTTTGAAGCTGAGGGATGGTGCATGGGGGAGGCCACTAAACTATTGCCTCTAGGTTTAGAGGATCAACCATGAACCCTGTTGTTGAAACTATGAAACCTAGAAGACGACCCGATGTGACACAAAAACTACATTTGTTTGGATTCAAGCGGATTCGGTAGTAGCGACACCGTTCAAGGATAAGTCGGATATGTGTAGGATGATCAGATATCTTGTGAGATAATGACGGTAAATCATCAAGATAAGCCTTGAGTATGTGTTTGAGGTCATGGAAAGAAAAATACATGGCCCGCTGGAATGTAGCTCCAACATTTTTTAGATCATAAGGCATCTTTCGATAAGTGAATGTACCCCACGAACAAATGAAAACGGTTTTGTGTTGGTCTTCAAGCTTGATCTGTATTTGATTGTATCCCAAAAAACCATCCATGAAAGAAAAGGCTTCACAACCTGCGCATTCTTCAACTATTTGGTCAATAAATGGTGTGGGGAAATTATCCTTTGAACAAGCCTTGATTAGATCACGGAAGTCTGTACATATGTGAATCATACCTTGTTTTTTTTTGAATGGCATGGGATTTGACACCCATTGAGTCAATTGGACAGGGTAGATGAAACCAGCTTTAAGTAGTTTCTCTACTTCAGCCTTAATAGTTGTTGTTTTCCTAGGATTGACCGGATGAAGCTTCTTCCTGATCAACTTAACATCAGGATAAGTCGTGATTTCATGTTCGACGATTCTTGAATCTATGCCTGGAATTTCCTCATAAGACCAGGCAAACACATTGCAAAATACTTTAAATAAATCTGTGTATATTTGAATCTCCTCAATGGAGCAGTCCACTCCGACGAAGATATTCTCCATGATGCCATGGGTTCTAGAGATGTCAATAGGTATTGTTTCAAATATTTTTGCCATATTTCCTTCAGTGTAAACTGTGTGTGTTTCCAAAGGATTGATAGGAAAAGATTTATCTCCATTCATAGTCAAAGTGAATTCACTTGCTTCAATTCGTCTTAACTCTGGGAGGAAGTAAGATCTATGATGAAGATCATCCCAAGGTCTGTCTGGACTAGTCATTTCCTCAATAATATCCTCGTCTGAGGGAAAGACTAAGTCTAAAGAATATGTATTAGCAAGGGAACATTGAGCCCAAATAGGCTCAAGCACCGGATCTAACTCTTGTGCGAGAGTTGGGTCGTGGTCGGCGAAAGCTTGCTGAATAATCGAGTATGAAACTTTTTCCTCGGACAGAGGCATGGCCATGCCATGGTGCTCTGTCCCTTCCATTGTCGTGAATGGGGAAGGAAGATTTCACGGATCATTAAAGTATGTTGTGCGAAGCGATGAGAGTTGAAATTTTTTGGCCCGAGGCTAGTCAGGGACAACCAACATGAAATGGACATTGTCGGTCGCAGGCGGGTAATAGAAAGTACCCATCAAAGGTGGGAACAAACCAACCCCTACATTGACGATGCTAGGCTGAGGGTTATCAATCATCGGAACCATGGATATTCTCGATGAAGGGTCAGGATGAGAGAAGGATAACTGATCAATGTTCATGATTCGACCCTCGTGTGGAAACAACAAGACCCGAAAAACTATCGTGACCACTTCTTGCATAGCATAGGTCCAACTCCTTCCTAACAAGAGATTGTAGTTGAGAGACACATCGACCACTTCTACTTAGACGAACACAGTTTTCCCCCCTAACTACACGGGGAAAGAGGGGATGATCCCATGTGGTCGGAAATAATGACCGTCAAAAGATATAAGAAGAGTAGGTGACAGAGACAAAACGGGTTGGCCAATGGCCTTCCAACACACCAAAGAAATCACACATGTCGAGGAACCCTCATCAACCATTGTGTGGAAAATGTTCCGGGTAAAATTTTTCATGGTGTAAGCCACTACTATCTGAAAAGCTACGTGGTAAGGAAGACAAGGTTTTAATTTGGTCATATCAAGCATGATCATTCCTGGATTAAAAGTCTCAGCATATCCTAAGGAAACTAACAAAGCCTTTCTCTGGGAAGGTCAACTCTGAAGGACTTCCAAAGTAGACATTGCACAAGGGGTTTGTGACAAATCCTCCACCACAGAGTAGTTCTGGGTGGCCCTTGCATTTGGATTGTGAGAATCTTTCTTGAACGCACCTTTTGGGATGTGTGTCATTGTTTCTCCCAATATATTCTCAATCTGGAGGGGATAAGATGGGTTTTTCGACTTCTTTACTCTTCTCAGAGGTGCTTGGCATTCTATAGTTGCGTTTCCTAGTTGCTATGTCGACGTTACCTTTCAACATGTATACATTCATGGAAAAAGGATTACTCGAAGACAGGGGGGGGCCTGACTTCCCCCCTCAGCACTTGAAGAGGCTTGGGTTAGGTTTTTCCCATGTGGAAATGGTTTCGTTAACACAACAGGATGTTGTTGTGCCAATAACTTCTGGGCCTCCACAAGCCAAGGGAATTGATGTGTCGGGTGGTCCTCCTTGGAAATATTACAAGGATACTTCAACTTCTTATTTCAGTGTTTCCCCCACCAAAATTATCAATGGGTTTCTTATCCCCCTTACCCTTATTTCATTGTTTCTTCTTTCCTTCAGGTTGTTGGGTGGCCTTTGGGTTTGTTGTTTTCACACTGTGTACATCCGACTTTTGGGTAGGGGGAACAATAGAACCGGTGGTCTGGTTGGCTGCTGTCTGCTATATCAAAAATTGTTGCAATTGATTTGACAATGAATCAGCGGACTTCGTTTGTGCTGAACCAATGATTCCCTCAGCATGTGGTCCATACCTATGTCTATTCTTGTCAAGTATTGACATCAGTTCGTTTGGAAAAATTTCATAAAGTAAATCATCTCTAGCTTTTGAGCTCTCATTATCGCATCTTCCTTGGAAAACACCCCGGACGTTATGATGTGTTTAGACGACTGGGGTACCAAAGACTTAAGGAACCACTCTAGCAAGAATGTTGGTGGGACTGAAACTTTTATCAAACTTTTTCGGCGTCTCCATTCTCGAATGTGATCTAAGATATGATTTTCTTTTGTCTGCTCAAAGTTGGCAAGCAATTCAGTGTCAACATCATATCTCATAGGTAATTGGAAATGGTTTAAGAGATCCATTGCCAATTCACCGAAGGAAGAGTAGCGTGAGCGGTCGATCTTGATGTACCATTTCGTAGCACTCCCTATGAGAGTACGTTGAAACAATCGCAACTGTATGGAGTCATCCCTCATAGAGTTAGACGAGCACCATAAGTGGAAAGTAGTCACATGATCGCCAATATCTTTGTTAGTCTTGGCTTCAAACTTTGGAATGTTCGAAGGAAACTTGGTCGGCATAGGAGGCCAACTCAGATAATGATAGATGGGGTCATTTAATAACCTTGTCAAGTCTGGCAAGTGCAGAGTTTCCAGAAATGGTATTTTGGGTTGTGGATTGTAACTAGGGAAAAAGGATCTTGGAGTTTGACTGGCACCAGGTTGCCAAGAAAAGTTAGGTTGCTGGCCAAGGCTCTAGTAATAAACATGGCCATGACCAGCGTACAAATTTTGTGCTTGTTAAGACCTCATCGACTGATTCCTGTAATAGGACGTAAAGGGATGGGCTTGCGTCACGTTCCAAGGATTTTGGGAAGGGTTTCCCCCTGTCGATATTACGGGTATAGGTGATGAGCCTTGACCGGAGTTCCACTGGGTATGGAAAGGTTTACCCTTGATCGGAATCCCTGACAAGGGAAATGGTCCTGCCATGGATTCCAAGGTCCTTGTGAGGAAGGAATTCCTAAGTGTGCCCCCTGTGCAAGAATAGTACCTTGTACAGGATGTTATTGTCCATAATCAGGGTTTACCCCAGTCGAGATGGAAGCTAATGAGAAATCCTTCTGATCAAATGCGACGAACAAAGACAATGGTGTCGAACCAACCAACATGTTATAAGATGGGAATGCTTGACTACTTGCTCCAAACAAGTTTACGTTTGGCCCGACGGAGTGTTGATGAACACCACCAAGCGAGGGGGATGAAGGGGGTATATGACCCCCATCATAAGGGAAAGTGATATAGGGAGCTGAAGTGCCAACCATAGATCCTTGTAGAGGAGCGTTGGAACTCCCTTCCCCTAGACCTAAAGTCTGTAGAGTGGAGGAGGAAAGTACAGTATTTGTATTGAAGCTAGGCATCTCGTATGAGAACAGAGGGCCTGTCGCACTCAGGGTAAATGAAGCAGTGATGGCCTCCATATATGGAATTGGACCGCTGCCTAAGGTAGAAGTGGTTGAGACCATAGTGTCCTAGACCGATGACGGTTTCTTAGGAGGTGGAACACCCCCTGTAGTGACAGTCATGGAGGGAATATGAGTATTCGTTGAAGAAGTAGTAGTGTTTGGCTCCATTGCTACTTGAGACACTATGATTGGTTCCTCCAGAGTAAAATTTTCTCCTCTCGAAGATGGGTCAGGCACAGTTTCCTGTAACCCGATTGTCTCAAAAGACCCTTGCTGGTCTAGTTTTCGCCTTAGCGATGGCGGGGGGGGTTTCATGGTCAAATGACGGTAGGCCCAAAATCCTTCATGACCGGTGGAACTCCTGATCCTCCACTATGTGAGAAGATCAAAGACACACTAGGGATATCTATAATCATTTGAAAACCAACACACACTTGAAAAAATACCTATGAGATAAAACAAGCAGTCACTAGCTAGTTGGAAGAACAGTTACAACAACCACCACTAGAGAAACTTACCGGTGCAAGTGAAACTCGAATATGGAAGCACCCTCCAGGTATACTCTCAAAGTGTCCCCTGATGTTTGTCCCAGGTACCATGGTATACCCCCACAGTCACCTGTGTAAGTCACTAGAATGATAGGCAACTAGGTTTCTAGTGCGCAAACAGTCACCAGGCGGGTACAATCGACAGTCAGGTGGACCACAATGAGTAGGGTATCAAGCTCAAAACCTATCAAGGGTATCGAAAGAAAGTGTTCTGGAAGACGGCTGAGGACCTCGAATGGATTCAAGACCCATGAAGCTCTGTGGCAAGTGAAATCAACGAAATCCCAAGATAAGCCCTCTATATGTGTTCCCCACTACGCTTGGTCCGGATTTGGAGGGGTTATCTTCGCTACCTTTCTACACGTGACCTCGTGTTTATCCCCTGTGTTAGAGGGGGTCCCCAGATAAATTTCACGATACTGGAATTTTAACACTTCCTAGAACAAACACTTATGTTTTTTTTTGCAGCCTTGAAGAGTTTCCTCTCCAATCTTAAATCAAGGCTCTAGCCTAGACTAGTTGATGGACCCGACAAACATAAAGTCTAGTTGATTTTAATTAATCGTTAATTTTAGCGGTTTTCTTAAGTCAAACGGAATGAAAGTGAAACCAATGATGTTTTTCAGAGACGAAAGAGAGGATCATATAATGAAATTGGAAATGAATTACTTCGTCACAAATTCAAATTTGCACATTCAAACTCTTTAACCAACTTTCAAACTTTTTTTTCCTAAGATATTTTAACAGAAAATGAAAGACAAGATTTCACTCGACTACGAGCTACTTATTGTGCTAATTCAATCAGCTAAGAAATTACAAAAGTAATCTTTTTCCTGATGATTAATGCAAACAACCAACTACTTAACCAAACCCAGAAATACTTTATTTTTTATTTTTTATTGTTTAATGCTTAAAAAGAAAAAAGGGAAAAATTACGACAAGTAAAGACCAAGAAGGGAATTCTGGCCTAAGCTCAGATCACAAAGAGTTACTAACAATAGCACACAAGATGATTGAAGCAGACTCTCAAACTTGTCTAAAAACCCTATTACAGAAAAACTGAGGAAAACTTTTAATGAAAAAGGAAGCTATGCTATAATCAAACCTAAGATACAGACTGCTATGACAGAGACCCAAACTAGAACAAGAAAATTCCTGAGAGGAGTGATTCCTAAAGGGAAGAGGATGACTACCTCTTCTACAAAAAAAAAAAAATCTCAACAGGTACACTACTGACAGTTCAACAACCAACATATGTACGTGGGTTGTGTAAGGTCAAGGCACGTATGCACGCGTGTAGGCCCACTACAAGCCACGTGCACCTCTGCAACTCCTCAAAAATTGAAAAACAAGTAATCAAGCACTGGCAGGGTGTACTGGTATTGAGAACCAAAATACCTTGAAGACACAGAAACTTACTTTGATAGAAAAATATGCATAGAAACTTTGTTAAAAACAAGTTGATCTGAGGTTATACCTAGGCTACAAATTGCAACAATAGAGACCAAAATTAGATCCAAAAAACCCCTGAGAAGGATCACTTCTGACAGGGAAGAGGATGATTTCCCCTCTAAAAAAAAAAATTCTAAACTCAGGAACACAACTAACACTTCATCAACCAATGTATGCACTTGGGATGTATAAAGGTAGGGTGCGTATATACGTGTGTAGGCCTTGTACAGGCCACATATACCTCTATGACTTCCCGGAAAAGAAAAAAAGAAGTCAAGCAATGAAAGCAGGGAGTACTGGTATGGAAGACCAGAATCCCTACTAGCTCAGACTCTTGCAAAAACTCAGAAAAAAGGTAATAAAACCAATTTAAAACACCCAAAAAATATCCCCAAAAACCCTAGAGATCTCCCCAATATGGTCACCAATTCTGTTGTGGGTTGGAAATACCCCTACGGACTAGCACTAAGGGTTTAGTAATGCATGCAGAAAATAACCTTCAAAAGTCTCCTACTTTTTACTATTGTCTCGACATAGACCCCACATTCATGCATAAAACACAAGGATAAAAGGATCTGGTAACTCTACCTTGAAATCCTCGCTTAGTGTTGATCCTTTTGCGTTCGTTTTCTCCTTGACTGCAAGTCTCCTCCCAAAGCTAACCTACATTCAAAAATAGACAAACAAAGGACTACGAACATGCATCTCATATATGAATTAGTGGGTTAGAGGTTCCAAAATTATAAACCAAAATTGAATATTGAACACCTCATATGGTGGGAGGGAAAAATTAATTCTTTCTATTAACCTCACAAAGTCACTTACAATGGTGAGATCGGCTACTGCTCCTTGAATATGGTCCTGGGCTCTTCTTCAACTATGCACCAACTGCTTCCACATATGCTTCTCCTCTTCAATTATCACACAATGGCTGCAAAAGGTTGGGGCAAGGGAAATACCAAATCGGGTAGAGTTTATTTACTATTATTTTCCTCCTCCAAATGGGACCCCTACCGCTTATTTTATAGGATGCAACTGGTTAGGTATTTGGTTGAATGATCGGATGTAGGAGGTCAAACGATTTTAGGAAACCTACCCATAAATTTGTATTATGTCTACAACTTTCTATTTTTCTTTCTTTTGTAGGTATACACGGGTTGTAGTCGGTCAACTAGCATATAGTAGCGGAGAAAGGCGCGTATGCCTTCAAAAAGGGTGTTTTTAGGAAGAGTTGTTCAGTAGTGGCTTGGAAAAAATGGAAAATGAGATTGCTTGATGCTAGGTATGCATGTCTGGTGAAAATTAGGGTTATAACACCCTCTTTTCTGCATCCTCTTCATAACTAGATGACTCTGCATCCATGATATCACACAAACATGCCACATAGCTGGAATATGGTTTCGACTTCTTACTTTCCCTGAGATAATTTTTGGGGCACCATATATTTTTTCATCTCTAATGAGATACTATGCCCAAGATGGTATTCTCTTGCGATAAGTAATATTTGTTGGCCTATGAGGTTCTACCATGTCATTATTCTCATGAATGAATTCCTCTGGTTTAATTGCTTTTTCTTCTGGAACTATAGTAACTTCATTATCCTCCTCATGACCCTCTTTTGCATAGTATTGTTTTGATTTTCTGAAAGATGCACTCTCATCAAAGGTGACATCTCAGCTAAAATCAACTTTCCGATGACCGAGAATATCTATATATTTTATTCCTTCGATGTGTCATTGTAACCAACAAATATGCCATTCTTTCCGGATGGATCCAATTTTGTCCTCTTTTCCTTGGTAACATGCACAAATACAAGGCAACCAAATATCCTTAGATGGATGACTTTCAACTTCTCTCCTTAAAACATCTCCTCTGGTGTCATGTTTTCAAGTACTTTGTGGGGAATTTTTTTCTTCATGTACACTGCAATATTTTCTTCTTCTGCGCATAGATGCATAGGTAGATCTTGATCATGAATCATAGCCTTCACTACTTCCATGATTGCCTGATTTTTCCTTTCTGCTACTCCATTCTGCTGAGTATTGTAGGGAGTAGAAAGATCCCTCTTAATCCCATCTTCCTTGCAATATTCTTTGATTTCCTCTAAAGTGAATTCTCTTCCATTATCTGATCACAAGGTCTTTATCTTCCGCTCTATCAAGTTTTCTAATAGTGCCTTAAATTCTTTGAATTTTCCAAACACTTCATTTTTTTCCTTCAACAAATATATCCAAGTTTTATGTGAGTAATCATCAATAAAAGACACATAATATACATACCCACTTATTGAAATTACTGACATTGGTCCACACACATCCAAGTGCATGATGTCTAATACTATTTTGGCTCTACTATCACTCTTGGGAAAGGAGTGCTTCATGTTCTTTCCTTGTGTGAAACATTTTCACATGTCGTCTAGTTTTTCCTAGATCTTTGGTAGTCCCATCACCATATTTCTCACACTTGGTAGGGCCTTGTAATGTAGGTGAGCAAATATCCTATGCCATAATTCATTGGGATTCATAGTGTCATGAATTAATTATGAATCTGATCACCCTTTCAATTTGTAGAGTCCTCACTCTTGAACTCCAATCACCACAACATCATCAAAAGTATTCCCTCTAGGCCACATAAGAACTTGTCCATCAAAAAATGAAACTTTCTAACCCTTCTCATCTAGTGATGAAATTGAGAGACGATTCTTCTTCAATCTAGGAACATAGAGAACTTCCTCCATCTTCATTGGATTTCTCGAGTCTAATTTATAGGAGGCTTCTCCTAATCCTTTTATTGGATACTGATATTCATCTCCCAATTTCACCTTGTGTGGTGAATTCTTATGAGTAATGTTAGACAAGGAGTCTTTATAACTTGTCATGTGCTTTGAAGCACCACTGTCCACCAACCAAATGTCACTTCCATGAGTGACAGTTCCTGTAAGGGATGAGCTAAGAACATACTCCTCATCACTTGATTCATATTCCTTTGCAACCTTCTTGGGTGGCTCATCATATTCAAATGTATGAACATAATTCCTTTTACCTCCTTTATTTTCCCTTGGTCTTTGAATGAGGTAACAATTCCTAACAATGTGTCCCATTTTCTAACAATAGAAACTTATGATATTTGGTTTATTTCTTTGGCCCTTCTGAAACTTCTTGGATGAGTAGTGTTATTTCTTTCTCTTTCCTTTCCTGACATGGGAAGCTAAGGATTGACCATCATCTGTCATCTTCTCTTCTCTTTCTTTCGTCCTTTATTTTTCTTGGTTGCAATCTTCCCATAGCCTATTGAACTTGGGTAGCTTCCTTATTGAGCATATCCCTTGAATAAATGCATCCCATGAACTTGGGAGGCCATTTAAGGTTGTCATCACCATTTAGTCTCCATTCACTATATCACTAATGGATTGTATCTACTCCTTGATTTGTTTCACTCTTGAGAATTAAGAGTGGATGGCTTATGAATTATACATCCTCACGTTCTTTAACTGAGTTCATAAGATCATTCTTCAGTGTATTTGTTTTCCTTCAAACAATCGAGTTAATGAATCCATTATTTATTATGGAGTGGATAATGAATATATGTGATGAATACTATGGTCCTTAATGGAGTTTGCAATAATCCTCTTTTCTTTGACCATATCCTTGTTGTGTTTTTCTTTATCCTCATCTCCCTCTGGTTTTGAAACCTCTTCTTTAGTGAACTTCTCTAGATCATGTTATTCTAGGAGGAGGGATAATCTTTACCTCCAGAATCTGAAGTCATCATATCCCTCCAACTTCTCATCAATCTGGGTTCTGGTAGTCATCATGCCCCTAAATCACAAATTATGGATTATGAAGATCCGATCTAGGGAAAAGATGCGCTCCACTAGGGCACACTTGTTGGTTGTCTTGTCTTGTTTGGAAACCACTCCTATCAATAAAAATGGATCCTTTTGTCTTCTATATCTACAAATTGTCTTCTATTTAGGCCTTCTTTGATACATTGTTATAATTTTCAAAGTTACAATTATCTTCTTTAATATTCATTAACAATTGCATGTAATAGGATCACTGAAATATAAAAAATCATAGAACACAATATATATCCTCAGAAACCCTCTTGGGGGATAAAACCCAACAACCAATTCTTCAGTATAGATTCCTTCAACTAGTACAATGTCACGTTATATCTCTCCACAAATAAACCAATACCAAGATACCAAATACCAAGAAACCACGACCTCGTGTGCTAGACCTTATTTGCTATACTCTAAATACTCAAGAGAAGGAGAGTTGTATGTATATTCCAATGAGAGGAACTCGACCTATATTTATACACATAATTTTCTCCTGAAAATATGCAACCCTAAGAGGGGTCATTTTGACTTTTTCAATAAGGATACCAATAAAATAATAATTTATTTTGAGCCGATTTATACAATAATACTACAATAACCTTCTCAAGGTTTGACCAATACAAATAAAAAAGAATATATTCCATAGTTACATCAAAATATCAACAATATCTTGTGTATATTTTTGGATGTTGTGATTGTAAAGACTCATAGTAATATTGAGAGGTGGGGGTGAATCAATATTGTATCAATTTTATGAATTTTCTATTCTTCCAATGATTTAATATTATTTTGAAGTGCTCAATTAATCACCAATGCATATAGAAATAAAAAGAACACATAAAACACAATACACCATCATTTTTACATGGAAAAACAATGCGGGATAAAACCACAAAACATGTTTCTTTATGTTTTTATGTAAGCACCAACTTACAATTTATAATCTTTTAGCCTGACAGACACCCACCTATTGAAAATAATGAGGAAACCAATCCTCTTAGTCACCAACCTATTAAAAATGATGAGGACACCTATCCTCTTAGTTACAAACCTGTTACAAATGACGAGGACACCAATCCTCTCAGGCACCAACCTGTAGAGTGAGGACACCAACCCTCTCCCCTGCACCACCCTAACTCCATGTATTTAGTTTTATCTAATGACAAATTCCTTACATAACTGGACCTTTCACAAGATTTTTCTCTTCAATTCAAAAATTGTCTGATATATATCCAATTTAGTTTCTTTGAATAGTTACAAAACCTTTTGCCTCTCTTCTCATCAAAACAATACTCGATCAGAGCACATCCCTATTTATAACATCTTTTCCTAAGTTCAACTAACTATATGTGGACTCATAACAGTTATATTGTGGACATATCTTGACCAGATCAAAGTCCAATTAGTTATATGTGGACACACTTCTGTCTAAATTAAGTATGTGGTTTCATAAAATTTTTACTGTGGACATATATTGACCACATCAAAGTCCACTTAGTTATATGTGGACATACTTATGTCTAAATTAAGAATATTTCTTGTCCATTTATGGCTGGACATTCTTTGACTAAATCAAACTGACCAAATATTCCTTGTTTTATAAAAACATTCAAGGATCATTGTTGATCCTTTAAATGATTGAAAAAAGATCAGTTTTGTGACCAAATATTCCAATGAATGAGCTCCAACTCATCTCCAATAATATAACCTAGTCTTATTAGAGCATATCCTCAAATTGATGCAACAATTCACATTTTGGTTTACGAAGCACCCAATTCCCAAATAGAAAAAGAGCGCAAAACTCAAGTCACAAGTCTTCATCCTGTCGTACTTTCCTTGAAGTACACTCACCCAGTGAGCACACCCTAGTTACTCACTCACTTTATTTCTAAACTTCCACTCGTTTCGTCATAGTCCACTCTGTTGCTTGTCGCACCGACTTTGTCTTGTCACAGTCTACTATGTTGTTCGTCGCACTAGCTCAAGTTATCTTGCAGTTGTTTCACATCCATCATCACACTACAAAACCAACATCTATCACTCCACTTCACAATCATGGACACAGAAATATGTCACAATCTACTCAATTTCATTTTTCTTCATTGTACTTCACTTTTGAACTATGTTGTTGGTCATCCCCCTATTGATCTAGTTGCAGTTATCTATTATCACCAAAAATTTCTTCACTGACTGATGATATCTATGATGAAGTCCTAGCCATTGATATTATTTTGCATCATTGATCCTTTTGTCCTTGGATCCTTTTGCACACTTCTATTTTCATCCTTTCATGACTTCCTCTATTTGTGTGTCATATTTTGTGCCATATTGTTTGTTATTGCATGCACTTTTGTTTTGATCCTTTCATGACTTCATCTGTTTTTGCATCATACTTTGTGCCATATTGTTTATTATTTCACTATAACTTACCATCTCCATGATCACTTTGACATCAATGAAAACATATGTGCAACAAACTCCCCCTTTGTCATTGATGGAAACCAAAAGAGCATGTTTCTCTCTTCTGAAAGGTGACTACCAAATGATGCAGGAGCATCGTCAGAAAAACACAGGTGGAGAGACAACTCAACACCCTAGCACACCTTTTGAATTATTTTTGAGATTCTAAAAGCTGGTGTTTCCTGTAAATATTTTTGAACAGATGATTAAAGAAGATCAAAACGCTTGGAAGCTGAAATGATCATGTGAGATTTAAGAGTTTCAATCTTACAATTTAATGTAGCAGTGCTTAGGTGGTAGTTGTATTTTAATTCAGGAAGATAGGTGGTAGGAGGGAACCCTAGGAGCCCTCTGGTATAAGTAGAGGTTTTTTATGCCCAAATGAGGCTATTGAACATATGGTAGCTATGAATTAGTTGAGTATTGTTGTTGTTGAAATTTAATTAGAAGTTACTGAAAGTTGTTATAGCTCATGTAGATTTATATGAATATAACAGAGAAATATTGACCCAAATGCATGTGTCACTATTTCTTGTCTATATCAGTGAATGGTAGGATTTATGTTTATATTTTTTTCTTTGTTATTTTGTGTTTTCATGCATGCATGAATTACACTGAAAAATGCATGAGTTACCCTATTGAATGTATGAACTGGTGAAACATTACATAAGTTTCAATTGCTTCTCTTCCATGAGCTACTACAAGGAGTGCATATTGTCTGCAAGGAGTGGACTGACACAATTTGATTCGACTCATATCTCAGGAGAGATAACATGGAATTTGTATGCAAAGTGTGCATATCATTCGCAAGGAGTGCATCGATAGAGTCTTTGACTGAGAATCTCAGGAGGAGTAACTCGAGAGGTTTCTCATAGAAGTGTGCATGAATATTTGTTGCAAGGCATGCACAGATCCAAAATCTGACCAAGTGTCTAAGAAAACCCTTTAAAGAGTTAAAGGCTCGAAGGAAGACAAGATCCTAAAAGTTAACGGGAGAAATATTCATAAGGGAGGAGCCTTTAAGGTTTTTCAAAGTGACAATCAAGATCCGCCCAGGAGAAGCATAATCATTCCAAACCATCTGATCTGGAAGAAATTGAGTGGTGGTTAGCCGTGAGATCTTTCGAAAATTTGTGAACCAAAAGTTTTGGAGTGTAGAAGGGTGAAAAACACCAAATTATGAAACTGCGAAGAGATCCCAACCATTGATCGTAAAGCAGAGATGTGGAAGCGGATAAGAGAGTTAAAGAAGAAAAACTTCGGAGGAATTGCACCAAGCAGATAGCCATTCTTGCAGAGTCACAAAGAGTGAGGATATCTGGACCACTGGATAAAGAGAGGCACGTAGTGCTTGATCTAAGATTCCGGGTACATAAGACTTCAGAGAAGATAAGTGCTAAGACGTGCGAAACTGCCAAAGACCCGAGTCCAAACATATCACATTCCTTGGTTATGGGAGAAATGAGAACCATAGATCTATCCAGGTGGGTTCTTGATTTGGTGTTCGGACAAAAAGGGTGCAGTTGTTTCTAAGAACTTTGAAACCCGAGGTTACGAGGCGCTCAAGAGGTTTATCCCTGGGTCATAGCCCGAGGTCTCATGTGGAGAAGGGATAATATAAAGGAGATAACACCCAAAATTTCAAGACTTTAAAGTGTTAATGAAGGAGGTCTATGAGTACCATATGACCTGAGCCTAAGGTTATAGAAGGGCCTGTGTTTAATTCAATTTGGAGCCAGCAAGGTATTGAGGAGCTAATACAACTTAGGTAGTTGAAGATCCTTGAACGGAGGTCACGCAGCCCCGAGGAGAGAAGGGGGGTCTACATCAAGTGGTATCAGAGCCTGAAAAAGGTTATGTCTGATAGAATCAAGTGGTAGTTATGAAGAAAAGGTCAACACAATGCTGCCTAGAAGACGTGGAGAAACACCTGTAGTAAACCAAGAGGTAGAAAGGGAGATGAGATAACTTCGCGCCAGGTTGGATGTTATGGAAACAACACAAAGGAGAGCACCTGATGCTGGAGACGTCAGTAATGCAGAAAAAAAAGAAATAAAGGTTGAAGAAGCTGTAGGGGAAGATGTTGTCGAGGAATGCTTACTGAGAGCGGTTGTCAAATTGAGATCTGGAGAAAAGATAGACATCCCGATGTATGAAGGAAATCTAGATGTTGAATAATTGCTTGATTGGATACAATAAATGGATAAATATTTCAAATATGAAAACGTCGATGAGGAGAAGAAGGTGAGACATGGTATCACTGGATTAAAAGGACATGCAGTGCTATGGTGGGATGAATTGTAGGCTGATAGATGAAGCAAAGGTAAGAAAAATATTAAGAGTTGGGATAGAATGGTATCCAATATGAAGGCTAAGTTCATACCCAAATATTATCAGATAAATTTGTTTAGAAAATTGCAGAACCTATGACAGAACAGAATGACAGTGAAAGAGTACACATAGGAGTTTTATAGGTTGAACATCAGGACTGGACAGAGGGAGAAAGATGATGAAAAATTTTCCAGGTATATAAATGGCCTAAGATATGAAATCTAGGATGAAATCAGCATGATGACAGTGATCACAATGGAGGATGATTATCAGATTACACTGAAGGTAGAAGAGAAGTTGGCCAGGAAACAAAACCAACAAAGCAGCCAAATAGAGGTAAGGGAATTTCCCAAGACAAGGAACAGAAGGCCAAGAATGAGACTGAAAAACCACATAGTCACTCAGAAAGAGGAGGAAGTTCTCGAGGGATACAAAGTGGTGGAATAAATTATTTTCCTAGAGGAAGAGGAAGAGATAAAGGAGGATAGGTAAGTTGTTATGCATGTGGAAAGACAAGACACATGTCTTGGGAATGTACCAAGAAAATGAAATAACGAGGTGAATCTCACGTTTCAGAAGCGCAGAAGCTTAATGTTGAAGCAAAAGGTGCAGAAGATGGAAGATCCATGATGTTGAAGAAGTTTCTCTTGAAACCAGAGCCAGAGGTTGAAAGGCCAGTGCAGAGGAATAATTTATTCAAGACTGCTTGCAAGACTAAAGATAGAGTATTCAAAGTGATAATTGACAGTGGGAGCACTGATAATTTAGTATCCACAGAGATGGTGGATAAATTGGATCTGGATACAACTACACATCCAAATCCATATAAATTATCATGGTTGCAAAAAGGTCACCAGGTAATGGTCACTAAACAATGGCTCATTGAATTTAAAATATGAGGATATAGAGATGAGGTTCTGTGTGATGTGATTCCCATGTATGTATGTCATGTTTTGTTCGAGAGACAATGGCATTTTGAAAGGACTGTCATTCATGATGGGAGAAAAAATAATTATACTTTGGAGAAGAATGGTAGGACACACATGTTACTGCCAATAGAGGAGAAGAAAGTAAAAGAAGAATCCAACACAAGTTACTTCTCATGAGTCATGGGAAGGAACTCCTGAGTGAAGTTAATAAGGAACAAAATATGCAATTTGATGTGGTGAGGAAACCCAAAATTGTCCTTACAAATAATTCTATGGATGATCTTCCTAAGGAAGTTCAGGAGCTGCTGGAGAATTTTTCCAACATAGTAGTGGATGTGTTTCCAAACTCATTGCCACCTATCATAAGTATCATCCATCACATTGATTTAATACTAGGAGCAAGTCTATCAAATAAACAAGAATACAGATTGATACCTCAAGAGAATGAGGAGGTGAAGAGACAAGTCCAAGATTTGATGGACGGTCAGAGTAAGCTTGAGTCTATGCACAATACCAATTGTGTTGAGTCCAAAGAAGGATGGAGGATGGAGAATGTGTATAGACTCAAGAGATATAAACAAGATAACCAGTAGGTACATATTTTCTTTGCCAAGGATGGATGACTTAATGGATTGCTTGAGTGGAGAAAATTATTTTTCAAAGATATATTTAAAAAGTGGATATCACCAGATAAGGATGAGAGAATATGATGAGTGGAAAACATCCTTCAAGACAAACCAAGGGTTGTATGAGTGGCTTGTTATGTCGTTTGGATTGGAAAATGCACCAATTAATTTTATGATATTGATGAATGAGGTATTGAAATATTTCATTGGTAAGTTTGTGATTGTATATTTGGATGATATATTGGTCTTTAGTAAAACTGAAGAAGAGAATTTGAGACATTTGACATTAGTGATGAGAAAGCTGCAACAAGAGAAGTTGTTGATAAACCTGAAGAAGTCCTCTTTTATAAATACAAAACTCATTTATTTGGGTTTTGTGATCTCTTCAAATGAATTGAAGAGATAAGATTCCATGGATTAGTAGGTTTCTATAGGAAGTTCATTAGAAATTTTAGTGGAATTTGTGCACCAATATTGGATACAGTGAAGAAGAGGCACAAGTATTTTAATTGGATAGAAGGGGCTGATAAAAGTTTCAATATATTGAAGGAGAAGATAAAATAACAACCAATTCTAGTCTAGCCAAATTTCGGGAAGACATTTCAAGTAAGGTGTGATGCTAGTGGAGTTGCAATTGGAGCAGTATTGAGCCAAGATAATAGGCATGTTGCATATTTCAGTGAGAAGTTGAATGATACCAAGAGGAAGTACTCCACCTATGACAAATAATTTTATGCAGTAATTCAAGCCTTAAAGAAATGGAGGCACTACCTTGTTCCAAAAGAATTTGTTTTGTATAGCGATAATCAAGATTTACAATTCATAACCAGACAAGAGAAATTAAATCAAAGGCATGCTAAGTGGATAGAATTTATGAAAAAATTCACTTTTGTCATTAAACATATCTTTGGTAATGCTAAAAAATTTGTTGATGCATTGAGCAGGAGATGTCTTATTCTATAGGAATTCCAAGTGAAGACCTTAGGGTTTGAACACCTTAAGGAGATGTATTGTGATTATCCATATTTTAAAGAAGCATATGAAGCATGTGTGAATCCTATGATCAGTGACATAAGTAAGTGGATAGAGTATATGATTCAATATGGATTGTTGTTTAAAGTTTTCCATTTGTGCATACCAAAGTGTTCAATGAGAGAAAATATGTTGAAGTAAAAACATAATGGAGGTCTATGTTAGACACACCTACTGCACTTAGAGCGGGGGGGTGAATGAGTGTGGTGCTCTTTTTCCCAAAACTTCCCTCTAGCACAAAACTCATCAATTAGCATTCAACATTTATTCATTACCCATTACTGTCATTTATAACCAGTTAGATGTAGGCACATATCAACAACATATATCAGCAATATATCATCAACAAGTCATCATCATAATGGATACAAAAAAACACAAGATGTATGTACAATTTTCTTTTCATTACAGACTACAATCCTTGGGTTTATCAGCAACAACTGAATAGAGTACAACTCTACAAGAGCACTAGCTCTATATGCAAGACTCAACTTACATCCTCAGCACCAACTGAGATGAGGCAACAATCCTCAACATATATCAATCTGTCAACATGTACGTGACCTGTCAGTAGTGTAGCCAGTGTGGGAACATGCCCTGGCTCATTACAACCCATGTGTGAATGTGGCTAGTGTATAATGCAATAGGCGTGTACTTAGGGTTTTGCTTTTCTTCACATGTTCATATCCTCTGCAACTTGCAATCATTTTCTCTTCTATCTTCCAATGTCCAAACTGACCCATAGCCAGTCACAACACATTCAATCTCTCCAATAGCTTGCTCATGCTCCATAACACATCAATATGAATTTTATCTCAATCATGTATAAATAACTAGTATACCATAGCAATCATGTCACTACTGAATCATAAGAGTGTTTCTCACTCCATCAACCAAATCAACCAAACTAAGCCACATCATAGAAGCCATACCAATAATTCCCTAAGCATTCACAACATATCAAACAATAACATCTATCAAGACAATAATGTAACCATACTAGTGTCTTAGTGATATATCTAAGGCCATAGAATGTAGATTTGGAACCTGCCTCATCATCCAAGAGCTTGGCACAGGCTCAAACACAAATCTTCATGATTTTATTCAGTCCACTCTCCCTGTACACAGTCAGCCCATGTGTACACTCACCCTATACATAGCCAGCCTGCATGTACATGCACCCTATACACAGACAACCCATGTGGGCATCAAAAAATAGGGTTTTTTGTGACTTCGAGACTTTCGCCGTCAAGATATTCGACATTTCCGAAAATTTTATGTGTCCATGAGATCCTTCTCTAGCTCTCTTCCTCAAAATAGATCTTCAATCATGCTCAACAGATCCACACCAATAATATTCTCTCACAAGAATCTCTCCATCAATACTCCAAAAGATATTACCAAGAAGCTCTCCATTGATCCACAAAAGGTATTCTTACCAAAATGTGTATTTTACAAGAGATCCTAGCGTCTTATTTATACTTTCATCTTCTAGGTCACTTAACCCATTTTCCTTATTTTAGGGTTAACCACTTTCCATGAATAGAAAGTTCTCCAATACTTTATCATTTAAATATTCCTTCTTGATTTTGTCACTTTACTTTATCATTTAAATAATCCATCTTGATTTTGTCACTTTACTTTATCATTTAAATAATCCATCTTGATTTTGTCACTTTACTTTATCATTTAAATAATGATTTCTTCTTTTCAAGCACTTTTACTTCTTTGACCTTTTGGGGCTTCAAGCCATCATATAGGGGTCCTTCAACTTCATAGAGCCATAACTCTCAAACCGCGAGGAGTTATGTGACATTCCACATACCACCGGAAATGGCATGACAAGCACTATCCATCTAGGATAGTTTTACCAACAAATTCATTGATATTCATCTCATTATTCCACATACAAGCATGGGTCCTCCAATGTTTCTTCTAGGATAACCCAATCCTTAAAGCGTCTTCCCGTGAGGGCTTTCACCATAAGGGGACCACTTTGGAGTTCATCCATTTGTGCACCTTATCAACCATGATAAGACACTAATGATTCATATTTGTATCGATTGGTTTCCACTTGGACATATATTATTCTCATCAAGGGCATCATATCAATCAATTACTTGACATCAATCAATGACATCAATCAAACTATACCATTTACATATGATCCAACAATCTCCCAAATAATCAAACTGTTGGCCTCAATGACAAACCATTGGCATCAATGACAACATGATCCAACAATCTCCCCCTTTGGCATTGATGGCAATACCAACATTGATGTCAACTCCAATTACCAATATTGATGTCAACATGTAGAAAAGGCATGCTCTACATCAATAGTCAATGTGACTATCTCTCCACATCAATCTCTCCCCATCAATAGACATCAATCACATCAATGTGATTATCTTTTTATTATTATTATTATTATTATTATACCATTGTGTGATCTCACCATGAGAATACATCAATGTGATTATCTCTCCCCCTTTGACATTAATGGCAAAGGGCCATTCTCCTCTTGGGGTTGCTCCCCCTGTCTTGTTGCTGCTGTATAATCTCTCCCCTTTTGGACAAGGGATATCAATCTTTTGTAATTATGAAAATACATCAAACATACTCCCCCTGTGACCATTTCTCCCCCTGGAATTATGCTTCTGTGCTCTTTCTTCAAATATAGGTATCTTTTCTAGGTATGTATTTGATAAATATCTCCTCCTAGAATCATGGGAAGAAGAATGACTACCCCTAAGGGTATGTCTCCCCCTATCTTTTCTACAAGATGAACAATATGCTACCATATGATGATCCTTGGACATGTTCATGCATCAAACTTGTGACATACCATACATCATGAAACAAAATATATGTCATCAATGAAATTGAGAAACATGAACAACATATCCACCAAGTACATCATGTACCAAAATGTGCCCACTATGCAAAATACCCATGCACATCAACCATGTACATCAACAATGTGCCAAAAGATATCATCCATGAAATGTATCCACCATATGCCAACATGTGCATCTATCAATATGCTAACCATGTGCATCTACCAATATGATCCAACCAATGTGCATCTGCCAATCATAAGATATACCAGCAATGCACACCACTAGATTATTTTACATAATCCAATAGATGAGCATTTGATCAACATCAATCCATACTCTTGGGTTAGTGCCATGCACCCAAGATTTATTTTACATCGTCACGTTACATGATCTAACATAGAACCATGAAAACCTGCAACAAATAGTATCAGAACCTGCAATAAACAATGTCAAGCTCTGCAGTACAGAGTTATACCATCACATCAAACTCCAAGCCATGTGCATTGTCTTTCTCCTAAGTCTTTTCAACAGACACGTGGCCTGCTGCACAACTGAGCGCATGTGTACACGACCTATTCAAGGTCATCACGTGTGTACATGCAACTGTCACCATTGTTACCTGCGTGTGCCTTAGTAGATGACACATTTGTACTTCCCTTCAATCTTTTATTCCGATATGGCTGTTCTGTCTTCTTCACCCACTTCTGTAGATGACCCTTCTCTTCAGAACTTGAGCTCTGAGTATCCATATTTTCAAAGATGTCTCCCTTTCTTACTTCATTCCTTATTTTATCCATGCTATGTGAAGTCCTCATCATGGACTTTCTTCTTGTGTTCCAACACTCCTGGGATTTGTGGCCAAATCCACTGCAGCTGTAGCATCTCATAGAGTTACAGTGAACATAAATATTTCCTATTTGATCACATCTCCAACACCTTGTGGTGTTATAGAATCTTCCATTATATATATTTTTATAAGATCTACATTCAAAATATTTGTGACCATCTCCATCACATGAATAACAATGCCCATGAAAAACACTTTCATACCTTTGCCTTCTTGATGTCTTCCTTCTTTGTTTCTTTGAAATTTTGTTTTCCATGTGTGGATGGTTTCTTTGCAATATTGTCTTCTTTATTTGATGGACTTACCTCATGCTTCTTTGAGGTGCTTTCTTAAGCATGTGTATCTTCTCCTTTGTATCCAAGACCTCATTTATCACATGATGGTTTTTGACTTTCCAAAATCTCATCCAAGATTCATGAGCTATTCAAGAATTTGTTTGACTTCTCTACCTTCTTTCTAAGGTCAACAATTTCAGCTTCTAATTTGCAACATTAATCTTCCTTTTCATTTATTTGAATCTTTAATAGTTCCTCTATTCTTTTAGCTTCTTCAGTTTGGGTCTTGAGATGGACAATAGTTTCAAAATTTGTACTAATCTCATCATCTATATGCATGTCTTCTTTTTCATTCTTTAGTCTTGTGATCTCCTCTTCCTTTTCTTCTAATTTAGAACTCTCTTCTTGTTCTTTGAGCATTTCCTTTAACTTCAATATGTGCCTTTGACTCCTCCTAAGAAACTTCTTAGTGTTATCCGAAAGATAGTTATAGTGTGTATAAAAATGGTCACTCCTATACATATATAAACCCTCTTCAATTTCCTTTTGAAGTTTTAATAGATTTCCTTCTATTCTTTTCATGGGATAAATACCATCAAACTTTACACAAACTATATCTACATCTTCTTCTTCACTTGTAGAGAAAAATTCATCATCATCATCATTGCATTCAAGGGCTTTAGAGTGTTCTTTACCTTCATTTGAAATATCCTCATGATCTTCCTTTTTGCCAACATCAACACATACTTCTTTGGCTTCATTTGAAATGTCTTCAAGATCTTCCTTTGTGCTATTATAACTTGATTCTTTATCTTCACTTGAAATATTTTCAAAATCACATTTAGAAATAATGCATTCAAGAGATTTTGATTTACCTTTGATGATCTTGATGGAGTGGTCTTCAATTTCTTCTTTCTCTTCCTTGCTTTGATATGTCTCCTCTAACTTTAGCCATAGATCCTTGGCGGAAGTGCATTGTACCATGCTCTCTTTGATAGGGCTTGAGAGTCCACTAAGAATTGTCTTGAGAGCCAATGCATCATTCTTCTTTCCTTCCCTTTGAGCTTCTAACTTTGACTTGTTTTTCAACGGAACATACCCACCGATGGTTGCCTTCCAAATAGCTCCTCCCATTGTCTTCAAATACACTCTCATCTCTATTGTCCAAGTAGAATAGTTTTCCTCATCGAGGATTGGAACTTCATCATCCATTTGTGTGTCTATAGATCTCCTTCAAGATTGTTAAGGCTTGTAGTGAAGGCCTTCTCTGATACCAATTGTTGAAACACCTACCACACTTAGAGGGGGGGTGAATGAGTGTGGGGCTCTTTTTCCCAAAACTTCCCTCTAGCACAAAACTCATCAATTAGCATTCAACATTTATTCATTACCCATTGTTGTCATTTATAACTCATTAGATGCAGGCACATATCAGCAACATATATCAGCAATATGTCATCAACAAGTCATCATCATAATGGACACAAAAAAACACAATATGTATGTACAATTTTCTTTTTATTACAAACTACAATCCTTGGGTTTATCAACAACAACTGAATAGAGTACAACTCTACAAGAGCACCAGCTCTATAGGAAAGACTCAACTTACATCCTCAGCACCAACTGATATGAGGCAACAATCCTCAATAGATATCAATCTGTCAACAGGTACGCAACTTGTCAGTAGTGCAGCCAGCGTGGGAATGCGCCCTGGCTCACTACAACCCGCGTGTGAATGCGGCCAATGTATAATGCAGCATGCGTGTACTTAGGGTTTTTCTTTTCTTCACATGTTTAGATCCTCTGCAACCTACAATCATTTTCTCTTCTGTCTTCCACTGTCCAAACTAACCCACATCTAGTCACAACACATTCAAGCTCTCCAATAGCTTACTCATGCTCCACAACACATCAATATGAATGCTATCTCAATCATGTATAAATAACTAGTATACCATAGCAATCATGTCACTACTGAATCATAAGAGTGATGCTCACTCCATCAAACAAATCAACCAAACTGAGCCACATCATAGAAGCCATACCAAGAATTCCCTAGGCATTCACAACATATCAAACAATAACATCTATCAAGACAATAATATAACCATACCAGTGTCTTAATGATATATCTGAGGCCATAGAATGTAGATCTGGAACCTGCCTCATCATCCAAGAGCTTGGCACCAACTCAAACACAAATCTTCATGATTTTATTTAGTCCACGCTCCCTGTACACAGTCAAATCGCGTGTACACTCACCCTATACATAGCCAACCCGTGTGTACATGCACCCTATACACAGACAGCCCACGTGGGCATCAAAAAATAGGGTTTTCTGTGACTCTGAGACTTTCACCGTCAAGATCTCCGACATTGCCGAAACTTTGATGCATCCATGATATCCTCCTCTCGCTCTCTTCCTTAGAATAGATCTTCAATCATGCTCAACAGATCCACACCAATAAGATTCTCTCACAAGAAGCTCTCCATCAATACTCCAAAAGATATTACCAAGAATCTCTCCATTGATCCACAAAAGGGATTGTTACCAAAATGTGAATTTTGTAAGAGATCCTAGCTTCTTATTTATACTTTCATCTTCTAGGTCACTTAACCCATTTTCCTTATTTTAGGGTTAACCACTTTCCATGAATAGAAAGTTCTCCAGTACTTTATCATTTAAATATTCCTTCTTGATTTTTTCACTTTACTTTCTCATTTAAATAATCCATCTTGATTTTGTCACTTTACTTTATCATTTAAATAATGATTTCTTCTTTTCAAGCACTTTTACTTCTTTGACCTTTTGGGGCTTCAAGCCATCATATAGGAGTCCTTCAACTTCATAGAGCCATAAATCTCAAACCGCGAGGAGTTATGTGACATTCCACATACCATCGGAAATGGCATGACAAGCACTATCCATCTAGGATAGTTTTACCAACAACTTCATTGATCTTCATCTCATTATTCCACATACAAGCATTGGTCCTCCAACGTTTCTTCTAGGATAACCCAATCCGTAAAGCGTCTTCCCGTGAGGTATTTCACCATAAGGGGACCACTTTGGAGTTCATCCATTTGTGCACCTTATCAACCATGATAAGACACTAATGATTCATATTTGTATCGATTGGTTTCCACTTAGACATATATTATTCTCATCAAGGGCATCATATCAATCAATTACTTGACATCAATCAATGACATCAATCAAACCATACCATTTACATATGATCCAACAATCTCCCAAATAATCAAACCATTGGCCTCAATGACAAACCATTGGCATCAATGACAACATGATCCAACAATCTAGCAGGAAATTTTGGCCATGAAAAGACATTTGCACAATTAAATAGTTCATAGTATTGGCCACGTATGAAAGCAGAGGTGAAGAAGTTTGTAAACAAATGTAATATTTTCCAGTCCGCAAAAGGAAAAAAATAGAATACTGGATTGTATCAGCCATTGCCTATTCCAGATAAACCTTGGGATGAAATAACCATGGATTTTGTGTTGGGGTTTCCAAGAACCCAAAGGGGAAGTGATTCCATATTTGTTGTAGTTGATAGATTCTCAAATATGGCACACTTTATCCCATGCCAGAAGACTACTGATGCAACACACATTGCAAATTTGTTTTTCAAAGAAGTTGCGAGACTTCATGGGTTGCCCAAGAGTATTGTCTCAGATAGGGACACAAAATTTGTTGGTCAGTTCTGGAGAAAAGTGTGGAAGAATATGGGGACATAACTATCTTTTAGTTCAACATATCACTCTCAAATGGATGGACAGACTGAGGTTGTAAATCAAAGTTTAGGCAATTTGCTGAGGAGTTTGGTCACTAAACATCATAGCCAGTGGGATCAAATTTTGTCACAAGTAGAGTTTGCATATAATGAATCAGCGACAAGAAGTACGGGGAAGAGTCCATTCCAGATAGTGTACATAATTAATCCAAGAGGAGTATCATAATTGAGAGATCTGGAGCAGGGTAAATTTAGAAGCACCAGAGTAGAAGAGTTCGCTGTAGAAATGAAAAATATTCATAATCAGATTAAGGAACAATTACAGAACAATAGTAGAGAGTATAAATGCATATTTGACCAGCATAGGAGAGAACCTAAACTTGAAGTAGGAGACCAATTTTTAGCACATCTCAAGAAGGAGAGGTTCCCAAGAGGAACATATAACAAATTGAAGCTGAAGAAGATAGGACCATGCAAGATCCTAAAGAAATTCGGTGCCAATGATTATGAGATAGAGCTTCCAAAGGATGTGGGTATATCTCTCATACTTAATGTTTTAGACCTGTATCCTTACAGGGAAGATGACACAAAAGAATTAGAAGATCAGAAAGAGATTTAGTGGGAGAAGCAGATGCCTATAGTGGAAAAGCCACAGATGGAGAAAATCATTGATAACAATATTAGTAAGAAGACCAGGAGAAAAACTTATTTGGAATATTTGGTAAAGTGAAAAGGACACCCAAGAGAAGATTCCAGTTGGGTAAATGAAGATGATATCCAGAAGCATGGAAAGTCAGTGTAGGAGCTCGTGGACAGGATTCCATGAATTTTTTTCCACAGGAGTATGATGCAGGAGAATCGTCAGCAAAACACACGTGGAGAGACAACTCAACACCCTAGCACGCCTTTTGAATTATTGTTGATATTATAAAAGCTAACATTTCCTGTAAATCTTTTTGAACAAATGATTAAATAAGATCAAAACGCTTGGAAGTTAAAACAATCACGTGAGATATGGGATTTTCACTCTTAGACTTTAATGTAACAATGCTTAAGTGGTAGTTAGCTTTTACTTCGGGAAGATAGGTTGGAGGAGGGAACCCTAGGATCCCTCTGGTATAAGTAGAGGTGTTTTATGCCCAAATGAGGTTGTTGAACATGATGGTAGCTACGAATTAGTTGAGTATTGTTGTTGTTGAAATTTAATTAGAAGTTACTAAAAGTTGTTATAGCTCATGTATATTTAGATGAATATAACAAAGAAATATTGACCCAAATGCATGTGTCGCTATTTCTTGTCTATCTGAGTTAATGGTAGGATTTTTATTTATATTTTGTTCTTTGTTATTTTGTGTTTTCATGCATGCGTGAATTACACTGAAAAATGCATGAGTTACCCTATTGAATGTATAAACTGGTGAAACATTAGATAAGTTTCAATTGTTTCTCTTCCATGAGATCCTGCAATGAGTGCATATTTTCCTCAAGGAGTGTGTTGACAAAGTCTAATTCAAATCATAGCTCAGGAGAGATAACTTGTAATTTGAATGCAAAGTATGCATATCGTTTGCAAGGAGTGCGTCAACAAAGTCTTTGAATCAGAATCTCAAGAGGAGTATCTTGAGAAGTTGCTCATAGAAGTGTGTGTAAAGATATGTTGCAAGGCATGCACAGATCCAAAATCCGACCAAGTGTCGAAGAAAACCCTTTAAAGATTTAAAGGTTCAGAGGAAGACAAGCTCTGAAAAGTTAGCGGGAGAAATATTCAAAAGGGAGGATCCTTTAAGGTTTTTCAAAGTGACGATCAAGATCTACCGAGGAGAAGCAAAATCATTCCAGATCGTCTGATCTGGAAGAGATTTCATGGTGGTTAGCTGTGAGATCTTTCGGAAATTCTTTAACCAAAAGTTTTGGAGTGTAGAAGGGTGAAAAACGCCAAAGTACGAAACTACGAAGAGATCCCAACCATTGGACGTATTGTAGATACGTGGCAATGGATAAGAAATTTTGGTAATAACAACTTCAGAGGAAATGTTCCAAGAAGATAGGAATTCTTGTGAAGTCGCGAAGAGAAAGGAGATATAGACCGTCGGATAAAGAGAGGCACATGGCGATTGATCTAAGATTCTGGGTATAAGAGACTTCGGAGAAGACAAGTTTTAAGACATGAAGAACTTCGGAAGACCAGAGTCTGAACATATCACAGTCATTGGTTGTGGGAGAGACGAGAATTGTAGATCTATCCAAGAGAGTTCGTGATTCAGGGTTTGGATGGAAAGGGTGCAGTTGTTGCTAAGAATGCCGAAACCCAAGATTATGAGGCGCTTAAGAGGTTTAGCCCCAGGTCATAGATTGAGGTTGCATGTGGAGAAGGGATAGCAGAAAGGGGCTAACTCCCAAAATTTCAATACTTTAAAGCGTTAAGGAAGGGGGTCCATGAGTACCATACGACCTGCGTGTAAGGTGATAGAAGGGCATGTGTTTAATTAAATTTGGGGCCAACAAGGTATCGAGGATATAATAAAGCTCAGGTAGCTGAATATCCTTGATCGGGAGGTCGCACAACCCCGAGGAGAGAAGGGGAGTCTACATCACCAAATCAATGGCCTTTATGCTAAGTTTCTCCCCATTTTAATGTTCACAACGAACTCCCCCTTTCAATGTATATCAACATCTGGGTTTGTTGGTTTCTTTTTGTTACTGTCCCCCTTTGAAAACAATGAAAAAGAGAGACTCTATATTCTCCTTGGGAAGAAGGTCCTCTGAAATCTTGTGATAAAACATTCTAATAGACTCTTTACGTGCATAGAACCACCCTCAATCAAAATACCATCGAGAACTATTGAAAAATACTGTGCACATATCCACAAAAGTAAACTTATTTTTATGATTAATGTATATGTTAACAATAACATCACCTGGCCTTGATACAACATCAAATGGGGCACCTGTAGAAGTAGTGAACTATGTTCGTTACTGAAGAAGGGAAGACAAGATCACACCCAACCTCTGTCTAAGATACTAAAAGGATTCTCTTGGTAATTGATTAGTAAAAATATATGTAATCTTCTCTTTGGAAGGAACATACTCTAATTTGACCACCTGATCTTGAACCTGTTCTTTGAGAAAATGATATTTGATTCATATATGCTTAGTTTTATAGTGTTGAACATGGTTTTTAGAGATATTGATATCACTTGTATTGTCACACATGATGGAGACAGTTTGATCACAAGGAAATTGAATATCCTTGAGATTTTTTTTATCCACAACACTCGAGTACAACAAAATGTTGCAGCTATATATTCAACTTTAGTTGTAGAGAGGGAAATTGAAGTTTGTTTCTTGTTGAGCCAATACACTAAAAAAATTCCAAGGAATAATGCACCTCCACTAGTTCTTTTTCTACCATCAGTACTCCCTTCCTAGTCGGCATACGTATAAGCCATGAGAACGAGGTATGTGTCTTTTGGATAATACAATCCACAATCAATAGTGTCTTGAAAGTGTCTAAATATTAGTTTAACCACAAGGAAATGAGTTTCCTTAGGATTGGATTGCAACCTGCCTACCAAACCTACTTATTGCATGATGTCAGGCCTTGAAGTTGTGAGATAGAGTAAAATTTCTATCATAGACCTATACATGGCTTGATATATTTATGGAGCATTGTCATATTTTCTAGGTTTGCAACTAGTAGTCATATGAGGGTAGTAGTTCTTAATGGTGCATAATATTCCATGCCAAATTTCTTCAAGATTTCCTTGAGATATTTACTTTGAGAAATGAAAATTCCTCTTTCTGATTGATGAATCTATAGACCAAGAAATAAGAAGAGTTACTCCAACATATACATATTAGATTCTTGTTGCATTGAAGCTGCAAACTTTTTACTCATTAATTCAATGTTACTACCAAAAATAATATCATCAACATATACTAGAATAATTAGTAGGTCATTACCTTTAGCCTTGATGTATAAGTTGTTATCACTCATTTCCTTTTTAAATCCTTGTTGGTGAAAATACTTGTCTAGTCTATAGTACCAAGCTCTTGGAGCTTGTTTTAGCCCATACATGGATTTTTTAATCGACAAACATAATCATTTTTTCCATTCAAATGGAACCCATCTGGTTTCTCCACATAAACTTCTTCACCTAGGTCACCATTTAAAAATACTGATTTGACATCCATATGATAAACTTTGAATTTTTTGTAGCATGCAAAGGCCAAAAATATCCTGATAGCTTCAATTCTTGCAACATTGGTAAAGGTTTCTTCAAAGTACACTCCTATTTGAGCATATCCTTTGCATACCAGTCTAGCCTTGTTTCTGACTATCTATCCATCTTCATTCAACCTATTTATGTATACCCATTTAGTTCCAATTACATTCTTGTTATTGGGTATTAGAACAAGATCTCGGGTCTTATTTTTTTTTCTGTTTGGTATAGTTATTCATTCATGGATTTGACCCAGTGGTCATCATGACTTGCTGGCACAAAATTTTGGGGTTCACTCATGGAAAATAGTAAAAAAATTTCAGAGCTGCATGTATCTATAATTTTTCTTCTAGTTTGTACACTTTCTTCTTTATTTCCAATAATTTGACTTTCTAGATGATTTTTTTGAACATACCTTGATGGGGTCTTTGGCTATGGTGTTTCCATTCTCTCCTCTTCCTATGAATCCTTTGATTGCTAATTCTCATTAATTTTTTCATATTGTGGTTCATTGTTGATTGGTTCATCATATGGATCATCATGATGTTGGTATCTCCTGAGATGAAGTGGCCCTTCATCTACCTTTACATCTATACTCTCAACTATCTTGTGGAGTATTTTTTTGTAGAACTTGTAACCTTTCTTATGGAGGAGTATCCTAATATGATACCTTTATTAACTATAGATTAAAACTTACCTAAGTTGTCTTCATTTCTTTTAATGTATCATTTACTTCCAATTATATTTAAATGCTTTATTGATGTCGATCTACCATGTCATAACTCACAAGGGTTTTTATTGTTGTTTACTCTTATTTGATATTTATTGATAATGTTGACAACATTTTGAATGACCTCTCCCCAAAATGTGTTTGATAGATTTGATTTATCAAGCATGGCTCTGGCCATTTATTGAACTGTTTTTCTCATTCTTTCTACAACTCCATTATGTTGAGAGGTTCTTGTAATAGAAAATTGTCTTGTGATCCCATGTTTTCCAAAATAATTGTTGAATTCATCAGATGTGAATTCTCCTCCTCTGTTTGACCTTAGGAACTTGATTGAATTCATCATATGCCAATTCTCCTCCATTGTCTGGCCTTAGGAACTTGATTTTTTCAAAAGCCTCACATTTATGATTCAATAATCCAACCCAAGTCATCTTAGTATAGTCATCAATAAAGAATATGAAATATTTTTCACCTTGTGGTTATTGTGTACTAGTAGGGCCATAGATATATGTATGGATCAGTTCAAGAGGTCGAGTGTTAGAGTGTTCTCTTTCCTTGAATTGAACTCTTGATTGTTTTTCAAACTGACATGACTTGTAGACAATATTATTAGGTTTGGAAATTTTAGGCATATCTCATTCAACATATTTTCTTCCTATATTAACAAGTTGATTAAATCTAATATGACCTAGTATTTTGTGCCAAATCCATCTCTCATTAGTTTTTCCAATGCAACATTTTTATTTTCCTTCTTCTAGGACATACACATTCCCTGGAGTTCTAACTTCCTTTACAACAATATTCCCTTTATTCACATCCATTGCTTTACATCCTTTTAAATGAAAGTGAACGTTGTGTCCTTGGTCACACATTTGACTTACACTCAACAAATTATGTTTTAGGCCATCTACATACAACACATTTTGTACTTTGGTCTTTCCCTTATTATATTCATCTAGCACAACAATTCCTTTTCCTCTAATTCTAGTTGGAGATTTTTTTACAAAAGTAACATTACCACCTTTTTCTTTAGTTAGGAATTCAAAATTACTCTTGTCTCCTATCATGTGCTTGGAGAAACCACTATCAATATACCATTGATTTTCTTGATATTTTTCATAAAGAGGCAATTCACATTTTTGTTTGTTTTTATTTTTCTTCTTCCAAACCTTGGTAAAAAATTCTTTTATGTCTTTCTTAAGGAAAAGAAGCGTCTTGCTTATGAATTCATTTGCCTTGTTTCTAAAATTATTTCATATGTAGCACTTTATTTCATTTAGCAAAGGAGAGAAGAAATTATTGAAAGAATTTTGAACCAAATCCATTTGAGGTTTATTGAATATCATTCCTACAATTATGTTATATCTAAAAGTCCTGCAACTCACAACCTTATGTCCAAAGTTACCAAAAGAGAAACAATATCCATAGAAAATTTTTGGATTCCTTGGAATGAAGAACTTACTTGAAGGAATTGGTCTTTTTCTACCAGATTGATAAGATTTAGGTGTCAATTTCTTTCTTTCTTCATATTTGTTTAGACAATTGGGTTGATCTAGTTCTGACTGCTTCTTGTTTTCATTTTCTAACTTGTTAGGATGACTAATATTTTCCTTGAGAGAATTGGCATAGTTTGTGTGATTCTTATTAGTTGACATCATGATGCTTGACTCACCTTTGACAACATATGAAATTTCCTTATATCCGAATCATGTCTTGTCATCTAGTGATCTCTGATTTCTAAGAATATTATCTACGATTTCATATCCTCTTATGAATTTGATATTCATTTGAGTCTTGGAATTCTCTAGATATTTTCTTAAGGACACTATTTCTACTTCTAGTTTGTCACAGATGTTATCCTTTTATTTTATCTGATTCATCAATATTTCTTCTTTTCTTTTGGCCTCTTCTAGATGGATTTTTAGGATGACTATATATTTTCTAATCTCATTGTCTTTTTCTTTATAAATTTGTAACTATTCTTTTCTTAGTATATTCTTTTTCTTGAGTCATGAGATTTCCTCCAAAGAACTAATTAGTTCTCCTTCCATGTTGACTATAGATTCACACTCTTTTGTGTATTTTTTTTCTTGATAAGACCTTTGTTTCTCTAAAGCCATGGGAATTTTTTCATATTGAGTTGTATCTGGCTCATATTTTTCTTCTTCAGTTTCTAAAGAGATGCTACTATCCTCCCTTGAATAAAATTTGTTCCTTTTAAAAGAATTTTTCTTCTTAAACTCCCTAGGTTTATCCTTGCCTTTTCTTCCTTTTTCACTGGTGTTTTTTTCTTTGAAAGGAAATTTGGATGCAAAATGACCAACTTTACCACAATGAAATCATTTGAATGGTAACATACCTTTATACTTTCTGGAGCCCCTTTTTAGTTTCCTTATAAATTTATCTTCTTCTTCATCTGAGAAGTGTTTAGAGGAATCATGATATTGATATGTCGATTCCTTGAAGACTTCATCCTTTAGATCTGGTTGTTCTTTCCTAGTCCCCATCTCATAAGAAATCAATATTCCATGTATCCTATCCATAGTTAGTTTATCTAGTTCATGCGTTTCTTCTATAGCACAGAGTCTTGAGGGAACATATCTCAGTACTTTCTGAACCACCGTAGATTCTTAAATCTTCTCACCTAGCCCCTTCATAGTGTTTACAGTCTCATCTATTCTCAGAAAAAAAACCTACAATATTTTCATCTTCACTCATCCTTAGGATTTCAAATTGCATTATGTGAGATTGAATTTTGGCCAACTTTAATTTCTCGTCTCCTTCATAATTGTTTACCATTCTGTCCCATATTTCCTTTTTGGATTCCAACTACATTACTTTAATAAAAAAAAACCTATGCAAGCCCACCTTGGATAACATTCATAGCTCTTGCGATCGGGCTAGGGTTCTCTGCTGCAACCTGAATTTTTTTCTCCGACTTCCTTCTTTCCCCATGGCCATGGAGGCTGAGGGGGGGGGCACCTCATGCCCCCTCCTACATCTTTGTTACAGGAAAAGAACATGGGAACTCTCACTTCAAGCACCCACCCTTTGAACTTCCATAGGATATGAGGAAAATAATATGGGAAGACGAGATGCCAAAGGAAAAACCGATGGACATCGATCCAGAAACCAGCCAACCAAAATCCAAACGTACTTGGGAATCCAGAAAATGCATTCCACAAGCCACTACAGCTCCAAAGTACACCATTATCTCTCCAAGAATTGAATATCAGAGACAATACATGAGAGACTTTGCCCTAATCAGAAAATTCTTGGGATTATGGCCTTCTGAAAAAGACCTGGTCAAATGGATACAACACTGGTGGAAACCCAAAGGAAATTACGATCTCCAACTCAGATCAAAAGGCTTCTTCACAATCATTCTACATAATCTGGAGGATAGGAATCAAATCTTCGAAGGGGGGTTGTACTTCTACAACTCAATAGGCCTATTCCTCAGATTCTGGATGAAAAGATTTAGCCCAGAAAGGGAAGAATTCACCCATACCCTAGTCTGGCTACGATTGTACTTGCTACCACATGAATTCTAGCTGGAAGAAATCCTAGCAGGCATAGGAAACACCATCAGAAGCTACATCAAAGCCTCGGAAGCAACCAAGCAAAGAAGGCACACTGCCTATGCTCATGTTTGTGTCTATCTAAACATATCAAAACCACTTCCTGGCGCCATCATCCTCGACTATCAAGATGAATAATGGTCACAAACCCTAGATTATGAGCATATCCCCTTTCGATGTCGCAAATTTCATGAGCATGGACATATTTTTCGTGAATGCCCCCTAAATAACCCACCCAATCCAGCTCAGTAAGATTCTAAAAAAAAAAGGAAGTCTTCACACAAGTCACGGGTTGCAGAAAGAATCAAACTAAGAGGAGGCACCCCTTGGACCCCCCACCAAGATCTCCTTTGATGCCCTCTAGTCCACTTTGGATACCCCCACCCTATTCAACAACCCTCTGACAACTCCTACTGCTGGACACATCGCTGCCCTGCCTAACCCCCCAACTGCGTCCCCATCCCAACCTTCAAACCCCACCGCAGAGCTTCCAATCATGCTCGAAATTGATATAGGAGATCTGGACACAGACTTAGAAGGTCAAGAACTGGCAGGCATTGATATGGCACATCTGGAGAAAGCATACCAGAAACAACAGCTATATACTATCCTGCAGGACTAGTTGCGCAAGGTACACAAAGTCTTTATCAACTCCTTAGCAGGAGGCTCAGTAAGAGCTAACAAAAATCTGGGAATACAAAAGGATACCTTGAAAGATCAATGGAAGCCTACAAAATAAGAGAAGAAGAGAGGCAAAAAACCAAGACATCAACTCATTCAGGATATAGGCAACTTTCTGGTCAACTCTAGCCAAATAAACCTGATCTCAGAGAGCTTTCTCCCCCTCCCACCCCCATCATCATCATGAATATCCTATCCCGAAACATAAGGTGCCTCAATGCAAAGAATAAACAACATTTTCTCACAGAAAGAATCAATAACGACCAGCCGGACATTCTCCTCCTACAGGAAACAAAATGCACAGGAATAGAGGCGAATACCACTTTGCCCACAGTCTTACTTAACAACTTGTTTACTTCCAAACGGACCATTACTACGTCCTTTTGTCTTATGCTCAAACAAACAAGGCCACATTACAAATGTTTATGGCCCCCCTAGACCAGGGGATAAGGAAGCCTTTCTACAACACTTGGAATGGATCGCAGAGAATTTGGGCCCCCATCGCTGGATCCTTGGGGGATAATTCAACATTATCACTAGGATAGAAGAGGAAAAGGGAGGACATCGCTCTTTAGACAATGACAACATAAAGTTCAACGACACCATCGGGCACTTAAAACTCATCGATGTTGGAAAAAACAATGCAATGTTCACTTGGTCAAATAGAATATCGGGGACACAACACATCTCTAGTAGACTTGATCACTTCCTAATCTTCGAATATATCATGATGGAAGGCCTAGCATGGAACGCAATAGTCATAGACACCCCCAGTTTTGATCATTGGCCAATACTACTAACCTTCAATATCACTGGCACTCTAGGCAAAAAACCATTCTGATTTGAAAAATTCTGGTTAAAACACCCGGATTTCCAAACAAATATAAAGACATGGTGGGAGGAAGAGGCCATTCAAATAGGAACCCCTATGTATCGGTTCCAACAAAGGCTCAAAAACCTCAAACAACACCTAAAAACCTGTAATAAGTCTACCTTTGGCAATATTTTCTGGGCATAGGAAATTCTCAAACAACAAATGCAAACATTGCAAAAGAAGATCCATTCACAGGGCCTAACAGAAGACCTTAAAACACAGGAAATGATTTTAAATAACCATCTTGTAGAAAGAAGAGAGCAAGAGGAATTACTATGGCGACAAAAATCTAGAATACAATGGCTGAAAGAAGGGAAAAAAAATACAAAATTCTTCCACAGATCTATGATCCAGAGACGCCAAACCAATCACATAACCCATTTAGTCTCGGTGCAAGTCATAGAAATTCAACAACATAAGGATATGGAAAAGGAATTGCTCACTTACTACAGAACTCTCCTCACGGAACCTCCAACCAATAGTTCGCAGGCCATAGCGTCCATCCTCAAACACATTCCCAAGGAGGTCAGCAAAGAGAAAAACGAGGCTCTCATGAGACCAATAACTCAAGAGGAGGTCAATCAATCACTCAAGGATACCCAACTAGGAAAAGTTCTTGGACCTGATGGCTTCACTTTAGACTTCTTTCAGCATTGTTGGAGCTTCATTCGGGAAGAGGTTTGGGAAATTTTAGAGGACTCTAGAAAATATAGAAAGGTCCTTCAAGCAGTCAACACAACCTTTCTAACCCTCATTCCCAAGGAAAATTCTTCGACGTGCCCATCGTAATTCAAGCCTATAGCCCTCTGCAATGTCATTTACAAGCTCCTCACCAAGATAATTTCCACCAGGCTCAAACCCATTCCTCCTTTCCTGATCTCCCCAGAACAATCAGGCTATGTCGAGGGTAGACAAATAATGGATAGCATGATCCTGGATCATGAGGTTATCCATTCACTCCACTCTATAAAGACTCCAGGTATGCTACTAAAGCTGGATCTTTCTAAATCTTTTGACAAATTGAGTTGGAATTACCAAAGATCTTCCCTCCTAGCCTTTGGATTCAACCCAGCCTGGGTCTCTTGGATAGTCAATCTCACCTCCTTGGCTCCGTTCTCCATTCTTATCAACAAAGTACCATGAACATCGTTCTCCCCCTCATGAGGCATAAGACAAGGAGACCCACTCTCTCCTTTTCTCTTTATCCTACTAGCTAAAGGCCTAAGTTGTACCCTCAAGGCAACTATCAGGGACCATTCTCTCAAAGGCCTCACACCCCACGACATTTCCACACCCTTATCCCGTAGTCAATTCATAGATGAAATTCTTCTCATGGGCATGTCCACAGCTAGAGAAGCTATGCACTTCAAATCCATAGTAAACCTATTTTGCGAAGCATCGGGGATGGAGGTGAATCTACGAAAATCTCAGGTGTTCTTCTTTAACACTCCTGTGGAAATCCAATGTCACCTCATGCACCTCTTAGGTTTCTCTCGAAATACCCTTCCCTTTGTGTACCTAGGAATCCCCCTCATTGAAAACCCACTCAGAAAATCTTCCTGGGACTCTCTACTATCCAACTTCAAAAGAAGGATCTCTCTCTGTACCTTTCGTTCACTTAACCTTCCTGGTCGCCTCATCCTTCTCAAGTCGGTCCTGCAAGCTCTCCTGGTTTACAATTTCTCATCCCTGGCAACCCCAACTTTCATTTTAAACACTCTAAGAACGCTTCAAAGAAGGTTTCTATGGCAGAGCCTAAAGGAGGGATGGAAAATGTCTCTGGTTAGCTGGAAAAAGGTCTACACCCTAAAAAAGAATGGAGGACTAGGACTACAGGACCCAGCCATACTCAACAAGGTCCTGAGTGATAAAATTTGGTGGAGATGGTTGAAGTGACCACAAGACTTATGGGTGCACCTATGGAGGAATAAATACACTCCCACTTGGTAGGAAATGAAGCTCATTAGATGGATTGGAAAAAACCTGGGGTCGTTGATCTGGATTGTGGCCAAGAACAATCGCGAACTCATTACTGACCACTCGTTCTGGGAACTACAAAATGGCACCTGAGTCAATTTTTGGAGTGACTCTTGGCAACAACTCCCACCCCTAAACAATGATCAAATTCTCAGCAACCTCACCCCCTATACAAATGATGGTGGCCTTCACAAAGTAATAGACTTTTGGTGACCTTTCGGTCCAGGAGCTATATGGCACTATTATAACCCTAATTTGCACCATACATGCTTACCTAGAATCAGGCCATCTCAAATTCCTTCTTTGCGAAAACACCACTCAACAAATATTCTTAAAAACCCCTTTTATAAAGGCTCACGCACCCTGCTCCATTACTGCATGCATGTACACGCTATCTGACCCAAGACAACCCACGTGTACCTACAAAAGCACAGAAAAAGGAAAGTTGCTGACATAACACATAGCTTTGGGAAAGTTAACTAAAAATTTTGGCCATGCATGGCTGATCATTCGACCAAATAGCTAGCTCCTTCTAGCCTATAAAAGAAGGGATAAGGGTCCCATTTGAGAGGAGGAAAATCATAGTAAATAAACTATACCCGATTGAGCATTCCCTTTGTCCCAACCTTTAGCCATCCTTGCGCAAAGAGAAGTATAGAGAAAAGTAGTTGGAATACATTTGAAGAGGAGCCCAGGGTTAGGATCGAGGAGCAGTAGCCAACTTTATCATTGTAAGGTATCATTGTGAAGTTAATAAAATAATTTCTTTTCCCATCCTGCCATATGAGATTGTCATTATTTGAATATTGATTGTATCATTGATTAAATCTTTAACCCATTAGTTCATAGACCAAATGCATGTGTAGTTCTATGTTTGTTTTTTGTGAATGCAGGTCAACATTGGGAGTAGAGTTGCAGTCAAACACAAAAAATAAGGTACGTCAACTTAATCTCTTGAGCCTTGTATTTACATATGAGTGATGGGGGTTTAGACATGGGATGATGGTAAGAAGTACGAATATTTAGGTAATTTTTGCATGCATGATAAAAACCCTTAGTGATAGTCTGTAGGAGGGATTTCCCACCCACAATAGGTGCACCTGGAAAACCTCACATGAGAAATTTCACATTCCACCACAGATCAATCTTTGTCCCCTGCAAGCACAACTAGCTGTGAGAAAAATTCCTAGCCATCATTGAAAGGACATACTCAGATGGGGCCATTCAACCATAGGCACATTCAACATATTAGAATCTTACTACTTAAAAGTGGAACACAAAACCATACCTCAAGAGGATGTTTGGGGAAAAATTTGGGATATGAAAACTTGGCCGAAAATCAACACCTTTCTTTGGTTAGTGGCACACAATAGCATCCTCACCTGGGACAATATCTGAAAAAGAGGATTCATTGGTCCTTCCTGGTGTCATTTATGTGGATAGGAGGAAGAAACACAAAATCACCTTCTTAATCTTTGTCCTTACAGCTCTTGTATTTGGGATCAGAGTGCCATTATCATGAGAACTTTAGACAGAAATTGCATAGTCTTAAAGGAAACCATAGAGGGATGGAGAAGATCGATATACCAGTCACCCATCTTCAAAAAAATTTGGCAACTGCTCCCAGGTTTCATCCTTTGGAACACCTGGAAAGAAAGAAATGGAATAATATTCAGATCGACCACTCGAAGTTGGCAGGAGGTTTGGCATTTAATCCGAGAAAATATCAATGAAACCCTCTGGCTACATCAGTGGATAGAGCAAGACCTCAAACCCCCTTCGAATGAAATCCTCATCCTCTAGGATTGGAATATCCACTTCACTCCCACGCCTGAACGATCAATAGCAATTGCAGGAAGTCACACAAGCTCGACCCACTGGGAAGCTCTACCCAAAGACTGGTTCAAACTCAAATTCGACGATTCCTCCAAAGGGAACCCGGGTCCAGTAGGATATGGGGCAATCATCAGGAATGACAAAGGTGAAATAATACATCTTCTTGTAGGTAACATGGGACAACCTACCAACAATGCTGCGGAAATTTGGAGTCTCCTTCACGGACTATAAGCGATTGCAGAGCTAGATATTTTTACACTCATAACAGAAGGGGAATTGCAAATTGTGATTAACCTTCTCAAGAACCTGGTTAATGGTACAGACCCAGAGAAAATATCCCCAAGCTGGAGACTATTGAATGGTCTATATAGAATAAATTCAATCCTTTAGCACCGACGGGTAATCCTCTCGTCACATGTCAGAAGAACAACCAATCAAGTGGCCGATTGGCTAGATAATATGGGGGTCGATCTGGGGGATGAGGTCCTCTCCTACTCCCCTAATAGTAATCCCACAAACCCTATCATCATTGCTTGCAGGAACCTGGATCACACTAAATACTGACCCCCATATGGGGTGCCTAATTAAACATGAAGGACACAACACAACATGGAGCCACCTGACCAAGCCACATGGACACAGGTGGAAATCTCATGTCACGTCCATACTCTTAGCAAAGAGCCACTCAGCCAGGCCACTTTTCCATGGGTAACAGTCTCATGTCCCATCACTTGGGCACTTGCTGGATGGAAAATTCTTTGTCGTCACCTTACCTCCCACATGTGCACCCGACAACTTACATGCTTCAACACCTTACCTCCTTCATGCGAGTCTTCATGGAACTGCACGACGAGACTTATCGATCAACTCTGCGCTATTTTGTAGAGTTCTCTCAAGCCTCGTTATTTTGAAGTGACCTCCTAGGAGCTCATTTCACCCACAGCTATGATCCTCCAACCTGGCGCGTTTCTTTCTGGGAAATTTGTGAGTTTTCTAGTGCTTACCCTCCTTCATGGTGGCTTATGGTGTGCTTATACCCTCCCTTCATGCCATGGATCAGGGGTATATCAAGGCATGGTGTTGCCTGGTATTGGGACCGAGGTAGGGAACCTCCTCCTTCAGTTCAGTCATGCACGACCTAGAACCCTTCTCCAACCTTTTCCCCCCACTGCACTTCGGCTTCTCCCCCTCCTCTGGTTCCCATGGACACCCAACCACCGGGACAAGTCTCTCCCCCTCCCCTTACCGAGTTAGTCATCCCTTCTCCATCAATTCTGAAAGTGGACCCTAAAACTGGCCTCTCCCCCCTTTCAAACCCCTTCAGCTATAGAGTTGAATGGTTTGATCTAATGGGTAATTCAATTGGCTACGTGCCACCTCCCCATTTTCCCCCTCATCTCGTCTCCACAGTTTCTCCCTCATCCCTACACCTAGACTCTTCTTCCTCCTCCCCTCTCTCCCACCGGCCTTCTCCTTCGATTTTCAGGGACACAAAGCTCTTGACCACTCTTGAAAGCATCAAACAGGAGCTAAAGGACATAAAAACAGTTGTGCATGAAGTGCAGTCAAGGGAAGATGATAGATGGCGTAGGGTGGATAATGTGATGGCATTTCTGCAAGACCTGATAAGGGCCATGTACAATCGAGAAAAAGGGAAAGCATAGGTAGCACAGGTCTATTCCAGAATGCATCTTGTCCCAGGTCATTAATACTTCCCCATGTTTTATCTTCCTCTTAGTCTTTTTTCTTTTTTTGGCCCTGCGTGGAAAAGTAGAATGTATGCCTTCTTTCATTTTACACCTGGCCCTGAGTGGCCACAAAGACAATTTTTCATCTTACAAACTACACAATAGGAAACAGTGGTTTCCCAATTGGGCACCGTTGCTGCTCTTTTGAATTTGGACACCTAGCAAAAGTGGTTTACCAACTGGGCACTAATACTAGGTAGTTAGATAACTCTCAGGCATCTGTGTTTTTGATCAGGATCTAATACTAAACCTAAATTACAAAAAAAAAAAAAAACATTCATAGCTCTTTCATTAGTCTAGTAATTTTTCTTACCATCCTCATCAAGTGGAAGAGTTGTTCATATTTTATAACCATCTAACACAATCTTCCATACTTCCATACAAAGAGACATCAAGTAGGCCTTCATTCTAATTTTCCAAAAAGAAAATTTACTCCATTGAATAAAGGAGGTCTGGTTGAATAAGAAGAGGGATATTGACTTGCCATACTTTTTGTGTGATATTCCTTCCATCCATTAGGTTTTTGCTGAAGGAACCTCGCTTTGATGCCAATTATTGAGACTCATAGTAATACTGAGAGGGGGGGTGAATCAATATTGTATAATTTTTTTTTATTTTCTTTCAATAATTTAATATTATTTTGAAGTTCTTACTTAATCACCAATGCATACAAAAATCAAAACAACAAAGAAAAGACAGTACACCAAATTTTTTATGTGTAAAACTAATGTGGGAGAAAATAAAAAAACATCTTTATTTATGCTTTTATGAAAGAACCAACTTACAATTTATAATCTCTCATCTTGACAGGCACCCAACTATTGCAAATAATGATGACAACAATCCTCTTAGGAACCAACCAATTAAAAATGATCAGGACATTAATCCTCTTAGGAACCAACTTGTTAGAAATTATGAGGACATGAATCCTCTCAGGCATCAACCTATAGAGTCAGGAAACCATCCCTCTCCCCTACACCACCTTGCCTCCCTGTATTTAGTTTTCTCTAATGAAAATGTCCTTACATAACTAGACCTTTCACAAGGCTTTTCTCTCCAACTAAAAAATGATATGATATCTCTCTAGTTCATTTCCTTTGAACAGTTACATAATTTTTTCCCTCTCTTCTCATCAACACAATACTTGATCAGAGAACATCCCTATTTATAACATATTTCCCTAATTTCAACTAACTATATGTGGATGCATAACAATTATATTGTGGACATATATTGATTAGAGCAAAGTCTAGTTAGTTATATATGGACACACTTATGTATAAATTAAGTATGTGGATGCATAAAATTTATACTGTGGACATATCTTAACCACATCAAAGTCTAGTTATTTATAGGTGGACATACTTCTATCTAAATTCATAATATTTCTTGTCAAATTACGACTAAACATTCTTCGACTAAATAAAAGGGACAAAATATTCATTTTTTACGAAAATTTTCAAGGATCATTGTTGATCCTTTCAATGATTAATAAAGGATCGATTATGTGACCAAATATTCCAAATAAGGAACTACATCTCATATCCATCAAAAGAACCTAGTCTTATCATAACATCTCCTCAAATTGACACAACAATTCACATTCTGGTTTACAGAGCACCCAATGCACATATAGAAAAGGAGATCAATATGAAAGTGACAAGTCTTCATCTTGTCACACTTGCCCTGCAATACACTCACCCAGTCTCCCCACCATACTTTGAGCATGCCCTGGTGACTCACTCACTTGAATTTTGAACTTCCACTCGTTTCATCATGGTCCACTCCGTCACTTGTCACACCGGATTCATCTCATCGCACTAGAATATGTCATTCATGGAACTATTTCAAGGAACCTTATAGTCATTTAAAATATGTCATCATGTTGCAGCACCAACATCTATCACTCCACTTCGCAATCACAGATAGGGAAATTTGTCATAGTCTAATCCATTGCATTTTTCTCCATCGTACATCACTTTTGAAATGAATTTTGGGTCATCCCCCTTTCGATTCGACTGTAGTTATCTGCTATCACCAAGAATTTATTCATCGACTGGTCATATCTATGATTAAGTCCTAGGAATTTATCTTCTTCTGTGCCATTGATCCTTTTATCCTTAGATCCTTCTGCGCACTTTTTTTTCATCCTTTTAGTAGTTCCTTTGTCTGTGCATCATATTTTGTGCCATATTGTTTGTTATTGCACACACTTCTATTTTCATTCTTTCATGAGTTCCTCTATCTTTTCTTCATATTTTGTGCCATATTGTCTGTTATTGCACTATAACTGAACATGTCCATGACCACTTTGACATCAATGACAACATATATGCAACAATGATTGTATTTTACTACTGTCTATTTTCCTCGTGATTTTATCTATTTCATGCATAAGCATAGAAATCAGTAACTAAATATTCTGGAAATATAAAGGAAAAATAACCTTAATAATAAAGATTTTGTTATTTATCATATCTATTGTGACGAGTTGTTCTAGTATAATATCCAAGGTACTTTACAGATCATATTGGTATCAAAGCATGTTTTTCTTTTGAATCATTTTTGGAATTTCTAGGATATAGGAATCATCTTAACAAGAATTCGTAGAAACCCTAGCCATGGTGGATGAGTCTGTTCATAATAACCCTATAGATCCAATAGAAGAGAGATTTGAGTAGTTGGAATCACAAGTTGTTGAAATCAGTCGCAATATGAACCTCCTCATGGAAGCTCTAGCAAGAAATCTTGGATTGTTCGAAGATGATGTAGGCTCTAAATTAGAGATCGGATCGGAGGGGAAATTGAGAGATTGATAAGACTCTGGAAAGGAGTTGAGGAAGAATTTGAGAAAGACCATTCAATTTTGAGTGTCATTAACCCTTCACAATACCTATTCAAGATGGAATAGAAAGTGGAAATAAAACCATACCAAGGTGATATCAATGCATTAAAATTGAATCATTGTTTACAACAACTAGAATTTTTTCTTAGCATTGACCATATAGATGAAGGGAAGAAGTTTGTATTTTCTAGATTGAAGTTAGAGGGCCATGGTTTAACCTGGTGGGAAATCCACATGGAAATAGTTAGGTTGGAGTGTGATCCACAAGTAACTAGGTGGGAGGACTTAAAAACCCTCATCAAGTTCCAATTATGCACTATCAGGTATGTAGAGGACCAAGGGATCCCGTGGAACTACTTTAGGTAGAGGCGGGGGAAGATTGTACAGGAGTACACCACTGAGTTAAAAACGATGGCCATGGTGTTGGGTATCTCACCCAAGACCCCAAATGTAATCCTAAAGTATCTGTGAGGATTACATATTCATATAGTGTTGGGTTAGATATCCCTAATACTTCTTCTTGGGTTGATCCAGGTTCATATCTGAACAGGTTTCCAAAAAAACCCTCTAAAAATATCGACCCTCCTGGTAAACTAGAAGGAAATGTTGCGCACAGAGAATAGAATGCAATATCACCTGAGATATCTATATGGGTGACTGAAATTCTCAAGTTCTTGCAATATAGGATGAGTGGGGATCTAGGGGTGTATTCTATCTTCTTCATGCATTAATCTTGGTATTCATTCAAGTATTTCTAGGATTCATTCATCTTTAGGCTCATGCATGCATTCTAATATATCTAGTTAATAATTCATTCATAATATAACCATTAAAATGAAGTAAGAATTCAATAAACATCACATATAACACAAGTTTTATTGTATTTTACCCCCTACTAGGCTATGTCCACAAAGATTTGCCTTCTTTTCTCTTTTATTTAGTCTACTGCAAAATATGGAGCTACGCACATTACATATTCACTCATACAATCCCGATGAGGTTAAGGAACCTTTGTAAGGTATACTAGATCACACCAGGATCCTCATCCTATGATCTAAACCTCAAAATATACCCTTACTCGACTCTTCTATTACCTTATTACAATTGACAGTATCTCAACTTGTCAATAGTATCGAACTGAATAGCTCACTAACTCTTGCCCTATACCTCCTAGGTTCTTATTTATACTCTTTTTTAGGCTTGTAGTTGTTACAATCCTTATCAAAACCATAAAAATAATATAGTTAGGCTTGTCTTCCTCCTTACACATGGATTTTTCTCTTGCATGTTGCTTTTCCTTCTTTTTCCGCATGTTGCCTTCTTGCCAGATGTTGCGCATTCTCCCAAAATTAGGTATTTCCTTCCAAAAATAGGTCTTTCCTCAAAATATTCCTACACCCAATAGGCCCCCAAAACTGACATGTGGCTCATACCAAGCCACTTAGGTAGTGCACGCTCCCTGAATAGCCTCTGCCAAGCTGTGCAGTTTTCCTTCTAACTCTTCTCCTTTTTCTCTAGCCTGCACAACTAATTTCTTTGTGAGCTTTTCTACCCTTTGCGTTGTGATATACTCTTTGAGAGACTTTGCACTCTTAGCATGGTCCTAAGCCATTATTTTCTTTTCCTTCTCCAATTTCACAATTATTTCCATTTCTTTCTCTTGGAGAGGTTCTAACTGGGCTTGCCTAGCTTGCTTATTATTGTGCACAATATTCTATTTTTCCTGTAGGGTCTTCATTTTTTGCGCTCCCTTCACTCGATGTGTAATTCTCATGGACGTTTGTCGTTGCTTCATATCCTGGATTGTAACGCTAATTAACTCCTCTTGTTCCTCTAATTTTTTGACTCTATCATCCTCTTCCAACATCATCCATAGTTGTGCGGTCATGTCAAATAGTTGTGTGACCTTTTCATCTTTTTTCTCCATCATCTCCACTTGTAGGGCTTCTTGTTGTTCCCTTTCAGCCAAGAATTTAGGAGGCGTAGTCGGGGATTATTTTTCTTTAAGTTCCTCAATCTCCTTCTTATAATCCTCGAGCATCTACGCAATGATTTGAATTTGTTCTTTCGCATTTCTCACGGTTACATGTGTGTTGTCTGGAATTCTTGTGAAGACTTCCTTCAACTTCTTCTCTAACTTGTATGCACTTTGTTTCTCTTCTTTCATCTCCAAATTTATCTACTTGATGACCATTTCTAGGTAATCCCTTCCATCTATGGATATTTGTGATTCAATCACGTCTTTTCTAGCTCGCAATTACACTTCCTGTGCGACATTGACTTGCAGTTTGTACAATGCCTTTGTTTGTATTTTCTACAATACCAACTGTATCTGTGCCAAATATTTGATTTTTTGAGCTGTGGCCTTGTCCATCTACAATATCTCTGTTTTTGTTTGGAAACTCAATATTTCTTTTGTTATGGTCAATATTCTTTCCTCTTCGCTTTGTACGGTCCTTTCCTCCGCTTCTTCTACTAGGGGGATTGGTTTTGTTCCACTTTTGTGCCTTTGCACTAATTGTATTTTCTCTAATACCTGTCTAATATCAACCAAATCGTTCTATATCCTTCCTCTTTGGTGTTCGGCCTCTTTAAACTCCTTCGCTACCTAATCATGTACTCCTTCTATGACAATATCAACATCATCCTCAATAATTGTATATTCTGGGATTTGTTTATGGGCCTTGGATTTCTTGCGCGGGCCCCTTGTATGTATAATTGGTCATTTAGGTGGCCCTGTTTCTTGTGGAGTAGCTATCAAAGGGGTTTCATGCATCATTGTGTCCCCCCTTCCTTTATCTTCCTACACCGGGGAATTTTCCTTATTTCTTGTCTGCGCATCCTTCTTTGGAGTGCTTACCTTCTTCTGTGTTGGATTTTAACCTAGCTTCTCCTACTGCGTGGGTTTCTTTGTCATTATGCTTCCTCCTACAGGTGCCTTGGATGAACCTGCTTCCACCTCTTTTCCCTTTGGAATTTCCTTGGTAATGACTAGGATCTTCCAGTCATCCTTCCAGTCTCTCATCGCCATTTCAACTTCCTCTACATTAATGTAGAAGCAAAGTTGAAGCCATTCCTTCTCTGGATCCATGCACTCTTAGATCCACATGTTTTTTTGTGTAGCCCTAAAGTTGTCTACCCCTTGATACTGCGCGAACACCTCCAGAGTGATCCTTCAAGTGTTGGATATGCTACCTTGAATGTAACTGAGATATTGAGAAAAGGTGATAGCATTTCCACTTCTTTCCTTGGTGTCTGAATTTCTTCCCATTGACGTGTACTATGTTGCACAACACTATCCTACTTTGTCACAAAAGTATGAGTAGGAAGGATCTTTCCATCTGATCAAAGATATTAGGATCATGAGCCAAGAGTAGTGGAACTCTGCTCCCAAATCCTCTGCATCCTTGCAGTCGTCTAGGAACAAGTTCAGTAAATATGGAATCCAACTCATCATGGTGCCATTTGCACATTGTGTTGTTGTTGTGACAACCCCTGCAGCGGCATTCTCCTTGTGGCATTTTTTTAGCAATTTTCACACCATTAGTTATGTGGCCATACTGGTGGTTGAATCATCAATTCTCTTGATAATGATTCCATGAGAGCCTCTTTTCATCCCGTATTTCTTCTTCCTCTCTTCCATGAGAGATTTTTCTTTGGTTTTGTCGTCCAGGTGCTTTGCGGGACTCTCTCCCATTGATGGAAGATCTATTATGAAGGAAATGAGTTCTACATCAATGGATATGGGTTCTTCTAACCATAAGAATCCTTCATGGAGGACTACCATCAACTTCTTGACATCATTATTTACCTATTTCCCCTTTTCGAAGTGGGGAATATCTAACAAATTCAAGATCCCGGTGTTTTCCATGCCTATTGCCCATTGCTTTGGTTGTAGTATTGGGTCTCCAAATGGTCATGTGACTATGCTCTCCATGTACACCTATTGCGAAAATTATGGGAATTTGTTGGTGTTAGAAACATCATGTTCTATGTATATTGGCCTTTCCACGCAACATAGTAGAGTTGGTGTGGCATGCACCCCCTCTAGAATGCACGATAACACAATTAAGGTGTCAAGTTTCTTGCGTGGGCACCATGTGATGGGTTTTCTTCCCTTTCTTTTCACTAGCACACTAGAGTTCCTAACCTCTAGTTCTCTATCTTCCCTGCCCAACTCTGTCTACCCTGTGATGTCTTCAATATGTACTTCTTCCCATTGCGTGGACCCTACCATTGGTTGTGGTTTTGTCCCAACAGACTATGTCCTCTTGTTGTCACCACCATTTGTTCTGTGGGTTTATTCATCCCTCGCAGGTTTTTGTGGGTTACTGGATCGTGATCCTGCACACTGTCATGCGACCCAATCTCCATCCATACCATCATTGAGGATTTTTCTTCTTCCTCAACCATTGTGGTGCTCACTGGTCTGACCTGCGGTGAGGGAATTGCATCGACATCGATGATTCCATCTCTCTTTTCCATTTCCTACTCCGCCTCTATGGTTTCTTGTGGTGACCTGAGACTACTGTGTGTTTTTCGTGGGGTTTGCCTTCATGCAACAACCTTTGGATGTGCCATTTTGGGTACTTCTTGCTTCTCTAAGTGAACTTCAACTACTATGATCTATGAATTCAACTGTTCGCCTCTCGTCTTCATGCTCCTTAGCTTCACAATTTTGAAAATGCACAATAAGTCTTGTTTGGCCCATGCTTCCACTTTATATAGAGGGCATCCTAAATTCCCTAAATCTTCTTGGAGAATATTCTTTGGTTATTATTAATGCATTGAAGGTTGTCGAGTATGATTCATTCAGTTTCATAAATTCCCAATTCACACCTTTTTTCCCTAACAGTTGGTTTTTTCTTTTCTGACCATTGGCCCCTTTTCCAGTGTGCTGCACTATTTTAGTGCATCATATATTTCTTCTATGAATTTTCCTTGGTGCATGGTGTTTTTCTTGTTGTCAACCATATGCTAGGCGCGATCACTTTTTCTTTTTGTCATGCTAATTCCACTATCCAGTATTTTAGTATTTTCTTTCTTTTCTACTTTTGTATTTATTTTTTCCTCTTTTTCTCCTTTTTATCATTTTTCTATCCTAATCTCTTCTATAGTACACTATATACATACCTTTTCCCACTACGTTATAACTTTTAAGATTTAGTATGTCGATTTTCCATGTATAGTTTCAATTGACTACCATTGATCATTCCTTTCAATTATGTTCCTCCCAAGTATTTTGGTGGTATAGATCCCCCATATGTGACAATATTTACTTCATATGGCCCTAGCCAATGCATTCTAAATTTATGAGGATGTTGGAAAAATTTGTTGTCATAGAGAAATACTAGGTCTCCTTCCTTGAAACACATCCTATTAATATGTTTGTCATGCCAGGATTTGTCTCGTACTTTCAATACTTCCAGGTGAAATTTTGCCAGAATCATGTCCTCTTCCATTTCCATTAGTTGAATTAACATCTCCTGTACTATGCCTCTTTCTTTCATGTTGGTAATTGCTGCTATGCGTAAACTAGGTACCAAAAATTCTAATCGTACTACTACTTCCTACCCATACACCAATCTAAATGGTGTATGTCCTGTCAACTTATTACATGTGGTCATTTATTCCCATAATATTGTTGGTATTTTCAAGTCCCAATCATCCCTGTTGACATTGCAAATCTTATTCAAAGCATTTTCCAAGATCTTATTGAAAGCTTCTACCATTCCATTTGCCTAAGGATAATATGGTGTACTCTTCTGGTGACAGACTTCAAACTAGTCATTCATATCCTTGATGGTATCATTGATAAAATGAGTTCCTTGGTCACTCATCAAAATCCTCGGACATCCAAATATGGTGATCACTTTCTCAAACAAGAAGCGTGTTGTTGTCTTGTGCTACAGTCTTTGACTTGTGTTTCTTCTACCCATCTTGTTAAATATTTAGTTGTGGTAATCATATATCTAGCTCCTGGCCTTTTTGTTGGTGGATTAGTTGATCCAATAGAGTATATTCCCCATTTATCAAATACCTATAGAGTCACTTGTGGTCTTAGAGGCATCTCATCTCTTCTGTTAGGTTTTCCAACCCTTTGAAAAACATCACATTTATGGAAATATTCCTTGGCATCTTTATGGACTGTTGGCCACCATAATCCTACGTGGAATACCTTCTGTGTGGTAGATTTTCCTACATAGTGTCCTCCAGCTATACTTTCATTAGATTTTGCCAAAATTTTGGGCCTTTCATGTTCTAATACACACCTTCTCAAAATGTTGTTTGTGGCCATCTTGTATAAATGTCTTGAAATAAGTTTATAGTTTGTAGCTCTTACTACCATATTTTTCTTCACTGGAGTGCTAAAGTCTTGTGGTGCAACCCCTGTTCTTAAGTATTCAATAATATCAATGAAATATTCATTAGCTACTTGTATTGAAAATAACTAGGCATCAAGGAAGTTGTCTTCCAAGTTAATAGGTTCTTCTCCGTTATTTACCCTTGATAGGTGGTCATGTCCTATGTTCAGCTTCCCTAGTTTGACTATCACTTCAAAATCAAATTCTTGGAATAACAATAGCCATCTACAGATCCTCCCCCCTAACACTAGCTTGTTGACTATATATTTGAGGGAAGAATGGTCTATGAACATTTTAAAGTGTTTACCCAGTAAATAGTTCCTGAATTTTTGAAGTGCATATACCATGCCTAGGCCTTCTCTTTCCATGGTGTTATAATTCTTCTTTGATTCTGACAACTTTCTGGTTGAAAATGCTATAGGATGGTCTAATTCCCCTTCTCCTGGTTGCACCAAAATTGATCTAAGTGCTATGGCTGATGCATCTACATGTATATGGAATGTCTTTTCCCAGTCTAGGAATACTAGGATAGGTGTTGTGACCATATTTCCTTTTAAGGTGTCCAATCCTTGTTGACAATCCTCATTCCACTAAAATATGGTGTCCTTCTTTAATAGTATTTCTATGGGTGCCATAATCTATGCATACCCCTTTATAAATTTCCTATAATAGCCTGTATGTTCAAGTGTTTCTCTTAACTGGTGCACTAACTTTGGTGGTGGTAAATTTACAATGATTGCAATCTTAGCATGATCCACTAGTAAACCTTGTTTACAAACTATATGTCCCAACAATACTCCAAAAGGTGTCCCAAAAATTCATTTCTTGATGTTTAGTGAGATCTGACATTGCCTGTATATTTCCAACATGAGTCTTAACACTTCTAAATGATATTTTAATAGATTATATACAGTCCAGTCATCCAAATATAATTCTAGAAATTGATGTATGGATTCCTTAAAATAAGCTATCAATACTCTTGAAAATATGGCTGGTGCATTATTTATCCCAAATGGCATGACTGTATATTGGTAGGATCCCCATTCTATAGCAAAAGTAGTCTTATACCCATCCTCTGGAGATATTTTGATCTGATGGTAACCTAAGAATCCATCTGTAAATGAATATGATTCCTATCCTCCCACATTCTCTAATACCTCGTCTGTGAAAGGGGTAGGGTAAGGGTCATGTAAGAAAGAATCATTCATTTTCCTTAGATCTACACAAATCCTTATCCCCCCTTTTTTATTTTCTTGGACTACCATAAGACTTATCCATTAATATTCCTCTAGTGGTTCTATGATAACAAATTCCAACATTCTGTCAATTTCTTCTTTCACTTTCTACTTATACACTGGATTCAGTCTATAAGATCTCTGCCTGACGGGTCTTTCCTCAAGTTTGAGAGGAATCTTCATCTCTCCTATATCCCCTGTTATTCCTTTCATCTTTGTAAAGGTTGTTGGGAACAAGTCACTATATTTGCATAGTAATTGTGTTATGCTTTATACTATTTGTTCATCCCAATAGTCTCCAATACTTTCCATTTTAGGATTTTCTTTCATCCCAATGCTAACTTTCTTAACTTTGATTGGTGTTGAAAATACTTCTGACTCTATAGATGGACCTTCCACCTATATTAATCCCTCAATATCTATAATATGAATGTTGAGTGGATCATCTTCACCTGGTGCTTCCTCTTCAATATGATAACATGAAAGTAGTTCTTTGACTATCTATTCGTTTTGTTGTTGATATTTTGTCATGGTTTCAACCTCTGGTTCATTAGTAAATATCATTTCCTGTATCAGCTTCAATGTTGAATCCATGTTGGGGTTCTCATGTTCAAATGAGAAGGTTACTACAAAGTTCTGTTGTAATGTTTTCCATTCTATAGTGCCTTTGTGCATCTCTTGGTCTATATACCAGTTCCCTGGACCCTGGAATTCCTTCCAATGTATGGATAAAATGATGAGTCCATTCCTCTGGTGGTGTCATCCTCCACTATGTTCTGCACTTCTCTAAGTGTTCAAATGGTTTTCCCTGTCCATCATACCTCTATTTTTTATTGCTCCCCTACTCTGCACCAAATCTAATGTGCAGTAATCGTTTACATTGATAACAGTCCTGAATTGTTTCCTTGTGCACACCCCACCATATTGTAGGTGTAGCCTTGAGTGCAATATCTAGGGATATGAGCCTTTGATTTTATAATACTTCTTTTTCATATTTTGTTAGAAATTCCTCTAGGTCATTTACCCCATGAAAACTGGGAGTTTCTCTTATCTATGTCCCAACCCATCTTATTGTGTAGTATATTCTTGGGCACCTTCTTATGGAAACTTCATGTCATCATTTTTGCCAATTCTCAAAATCTGTATCTGAATCAGAAGCACATGATGCAATGCTTCTCCAGTTGAGTACCCCATCTGTAGTTGGGTTAACATAATATTCTTCTCGTGTAGTGGTTCTTTACAACTGGTTTATTTCTTCCAGATCCAAACAAGTGCGTTCTAAGAACCTTTCTCCTTCTCATGGATATAATGGTGCAATGACTCTATATTCACCTAATTCAAACGTAATTTTCCTTGTCTTTAGGTTGATTATGGCATGGTTATCAAATTCCCAATACAGTCCAAGCAATTTTGGGTAAGGTGTTGTGTCATCTACTATCTCTATTACTTCAAAGTATTCCATAGTGCACACTCCATATAAATCTATTGTCACACCTTTAATCCTTCCAATTGGTAGCACTCTATGTTGATTTGCTAATTTTAGTTGGATAAGTGAATAGCCTATTGTGTGTTCTCCCATACACTACCATGCCTTCTTAGGTAAAAAATTTACTTCAGAGCCTAAATCTAGTATGACATCACCCATATTAAAATCTCCAATGTTGGCATTCAGTCTGAATTATAAGCTTATCCTACTTCTTGTATGGAGATGATTGACTGTTTTCTATTCTAAATTTCCTTCTGCCTCTATGTTACATCTTTCTAGCAGATTTTGTAAGATCTTAACAGATGATGGGTCCTTCAATAACTTAACAAAGGATTGTAGAAAAGGTTTTATGTTTTACTTTCTCTAATGGTTGTGCTTTACTAGTGTGGTCCATTAATTAGGGAATTTCATACGTTGGTGGGTTTTGAGTTTGTTGTGCGGTTGATGTAGATGAAATTTTTTTCTTTAGAAGTTCTTGTCTATCCTCCTTTAATGTTTCCTTCTCTTTTTGTGCATCAAACTGCTTGTGTGGATCAATATTCTACTTGATCCATTGATGTTTCATTGTATCTTGTTTTACTATGTCTGATCCTATCTTGGATTCTCTTCGAGTGACTATATTTATGTTTCTCCCATCCTCCTTGGCTTCTGTAGAGATCCACCAGACATTCTTGTTTTTTTGGTTCCTTTTTTCCTAGATTTTTCCCAAGAGTGTTGGACAGTCTTCTGTATCATGGTATGCTTCACGACAGTACATACATGCCGTTGGTGGAATTGGACACTCCCTTGCATAATGTCTTAGTTTTTGGAAGTTGTGGCACAATACTGGTCCTCTACCTTATCTAAATCCTCCTCTTCCTCATCCTTCACCTTTGTATCCACCTCAATATCCTCGCGGTACATTGTATTGAGGTACCTGATTATATTGCACCAGGTTATACTATGGTTGTACGTTGTTTTATTGTGGTTGAGAATTATTATATGGTGGTGGTACCTGGTTGAACTGAGGAGCAACTTGTCCTGACATCATTTCTTATTGCACCTTATAAGTATCTGAAGTTATTTCTCTCATCAGCTCCATTGTCCTACAATATTTATCATGACCCATTGACTTGAAAAAATTGTAACATGAACTTTTGGGTACTGTCTTATACTTCTGCATCATTGGACAATGATATGGATCATACCCATGTGTTTTACAAATTTTTCACCGCGTTCCTCTTGTTGGCAAATTATTTTGTACTCCTATTTCCATGTACTACGCGAAAGTTGGACATTCGTTCTTGTGGTATCCTTATGTCCTACATGTGGTACACAAAAAAAATTCTCTTTTCTCTTTTCCCTTATTTTGGTTAAGCTGAAATGTTAGGTTCTTCAGATCCTCCTTCAACTCCTCTATTGCTATATTTGTCTTCTGATACTGGTTCTCTTCTAGTTGTTTCTCTTCTAGTTGTAAGGCTTCTTGCAGATCCTCTTCCTGAGTTTGGAACTTTTGTTGCCCTAATTGGTATTTCAAATGTGGTAACAATGAGTTAACAAATATATGTCTATGTTTCATGTCAGTGATGGAATATTTCAACTTACCTTTGATATGATTAAACCTTTGATAAATCTCCCAAACAGACTCACCTAGTTTTTTCCTGATTTCAATCATTTCATTCATGTAATGATATTATGAGTTGGGCTTCTGAAAATAATTTATCAGTAGTTTTTTCACGTCTATAATAGTCCTTGTTACTTGTAGTGGACTATTTACATCTAGGCTCATGTACCAATCTAGTGCGCGGTCTCTTAGCATGATAGATAATTGCGTGAGTTTTGTATCCTCATCTATGATATGCTTTGCTTCCCATATCTTCTCATAGATGAATAAGTGATTTTCAAAGTCCTATGATGCCTGTACCTGAAATTGTGGTAACCTTATTGTGGGATCATGTCTTTCCATTTTAAATTATCTTGAACTACTACCTCTGCATGGTGTAGATATTTGACATTAATTCTTGAACTGGCTCCTCCGATTTTTTCTCCTTTTTTGGATTTGTTTCCTGCTATCTTTATTCCACTAAAATTTGTTTTTCTAAAAGATGGTGTTATTTATGGTGTGTTAGTTGCACATGGGGTTTTAGGTTCCACACTAATGGTGACCTGTATTGGAGTTCTTCCTTTTGTTCCTACCTTTGGTCCTCATGTTTTTTTTTCATATGTTGTGTGCATGATTTCCTCAATCTTCTCCATAGCTCGGAGATCCTCTACCTCTTCCTCATCACTTTCCAAGCCCTCTATATCAGCTATGACTCTCTTCTTGTTATTCATCTTATATTGGTAAGGTACTCCACTTCGCATATTTCCAGTTGTTGCCATTATCTTCTTTATATGGTATTATTCCATCAAGATTGGGTCCATGACCTTCTTCTTCTTTCCCTTATCCATCTATTCCTCCATTTATCGGCCTCCTTTTAGTGCTCCCCCANCCCCCCCCCCCCCATGAATGTAGGGAAGTTTAGTTGTCTGATTCCATGGTCATCACACCATTGTTATACAATAAAATCTTGATTGAAGTATACAGTGATTTGAAATACCTACCTATGGGTCATTTTAGAAAATTCTGCTTTGTTGTGATGTAATACTTCACAGTATCTACTACAAATTCGGTGATAAACTATGCAACAATATTGTCTAACCAAAAATCTATTGTGTGCATAAATTTGTTGTTAACTTGTTGTAACCGCATGATCTCCACAAGATTCTTGATCCAGGTGGATATTGGTGGCCACCCACCTATTCCAACTGGCTCCTCTTGTGCGCTTTTAGTTCAACATGTTCTTCTGTACTTCTTTGTAATTGTTGGTTCTACACTTTTGGGTCTATATGAAGCCCTACAGATCTTCTAGGTGGATACTGGTGGCCTCTCGCCTAATCCAACTAGATTATTTTGTATTTTTTTATGTCAACACATCTTGTCGTACTTTCAGGGAGTTTTTGGAGACCTAAACAATGTTTTTATGGATTGCCACAGTCAAACTATAGATGGAGTTAGGGTTTTATGGTGTAATGTGTATTTATCTGAAATAACTTTCCAACGGGATATCACGTGCCTAAAACAAAGGTCGCATGATAAAAGTTACGACCCCGGGAAGTTGAGGTACCAACTTACCCATAGGGGCCCACATGACTTTTGGTATTTCACCTCCTAGGGTTAGGTTTTTGGATATCTAGGGTTTTGGAATTCATGAGTAATATAAAAAAGGCCTCTGGAGTCTCATTGTAATCATTCTTCTCAGACGGATGCATGTAGCATCCACATCTCTTCGCAAAGATAACTACCACCATTCGAGAAAGTGTTTGAGTTCTACAGTTTTACAGTTTCATCCTATTTTATTTATTCAATAGAAGATATTGTTCACTGGATATCTACATTGTTCTTCATATCTTCGTGTTTATTGTATTCCGTCTGTTAATCAGTTTATTCCACTCCTAAATATGGATCAGTGGGATCAGAGCGGTATGATCTTCATTTATTTTTCTTCATACATGTCCCTGACAAGATCTGGGTACAACAAGTTGGGACTTGAACCAATCGAGCCATTGCAATATCGTTCATGCCGAGCCCGATGAAAAACCATGGGAGATGAAAAGAAATATGATGGAGTTGGAGATCCTTTTAAAATGTTTCTCGAGGAAGCCCTTGCATGAAAACGGAATGAAATGATGGAAAACTTTGTACAGATCCTTCAATGGCTACCCATAGGAGAAGCATCTTCGTCAAGCATCCATGCAACCCCCTTCAAGGTACAGGTAAATTTTGATATTCCATTATTTGATGGATTGATAGATGTGAATTGTGTAGATAAATGGTTGAATCTTCTCGAAGGGTATTTTTCGGTCCACAATTTTTTCAATAGGGAAAATATTACTTTTTCACTCCTCAAGGTCATCCCCCATGTTAAGGACTGATGGGACACTTACTTTGAGTAAAGGGCCATAAAGAAATTTTCAATATTTGTGGTTTCCCCTACATGGGATTCCTTTTGGGATGCCATTAAATAATAGTACTACCATGTTGGAAGCTACGAGGACAAGTACACAAGATGGACCACCCTGCATCAAGAAAGGGACCAGACAGTAGAAGATTTCACCAATATTTACCATACCCTGGGCACCGAATTAGGTATCAAAGACTCCGAGCGACATATAGTGCTCAAATAACATGGATTTTTTCATAGATACATTCAAACAAAAATTGAGTTTATGGACATAACCTCATTGGGTACGGGTTATAGATACGCTGTCAAGATTGAGTAGAAATTTAAGCAAAAGAGGCGAGAGTTTGGATCTGAAAAATCCTCATAACCGAAGTACAGAAAAGGTGGCCCCAAACCACATAGCAAGGGACAAAGAAAATATGGCCACTCTTAGGAAAACCATTCCAAGACACAACACAAGAAGGGAAATGAGAAGATGAAGAAGGAAATGGGAAAATGGTGTGAATACCATAAAATCCCTTAGCCCAACACTGAAGAATGTTGCTCCAAGAATTCACTCTTGGTCGAGATGAAAGATTCTGAGTTAGAGGCGGATTCTGATTCTGAATCAAGTCCTGAAGGAGTGAAGCATATCATCGATGTTGAACCTGGTGCCATTGTCACTACCACCAAAGTCTGGCTAAGTGAACCAAATGAACTAGAGGAAGGGGAACGCCTATTTCACTCACGGATCTGAGTAAAGGGGACTCCGCTTTATTTCATTGAAGATAGCGGAAGTCATAAGAACCTGATTTCAATAGAGATCGTCAAGCAAATGGAATTTCCAATGACACCACACCCACAATCCTACACCATTGGATAGCTATGCAAAGGAAGAGATCTTTGTGTTAGCCAATAGTGTCATATGCCCTACGACATCAAGCCTTTCAAAGATGAGTTATTGTGTGATATTTCTCCCCTTGATTTTGTGATGTTATTTTAGGACAACCATATTTATGGAAGTGTCATGATGTGTATGAGTCTATACCCCACAATGTTATTATTACTTTGGGTATGCAATTGTATAGGATACCAGAGGTAGTGCCACCTATCGTTATTTATTTAATCTCTGCTAACAAATGTAGTAAGGTCATTTCACAAACCAAGAAGTTTGTCTTCTTTGTGATCCATGCTCATAGTAAGAAGAAGGTATCCACCACATTTTTTGCCTCTTCACAGAGCCTATCTTTGTAGCAGAAGCAAGTGGAAGGGATTGTGGAAGAATACAAAGACATCCTCTCCTCACCCACCGAGCTACCGATGCACTGCCAAGTCAAGAATCCAATTGATCTGACCCTCGATGCACCTATACCTAATGGACCAACATATCATTGCTCATTGATGGAAAATGACAAAATCGAGTGTCAGATCCAAGAGTTTCTTCAAACGGGGCACATCAGACCCAAATCCTTCTCTTGTGGAAGATTAATTGTACTGATGCATAATAAGGATGGGACTTGGTGACTCTACATTGATTACAGGGCCTTAAACAAAATCACAATCAGGAACTGGTACCCAATTCCCAAGATTGATGACCTTCTTGACCAGCTCAAGGGGGAAAAGTTCTTCAACAAGATTGACCTAAAGTTTGGCTACCACTAGGTTCCCATTGAACCAACTAATGTATGTGTTATCACTGTGACAATTTTTATATGGAATCCAAGTCTCAGGACTTAGCAAGAAGTTAAATCATTGTATAAGTGTGATAAACTGGAGGACATGGCCACATCTAGCGAATAGGGCTACACATGGCGTAAAGGTGAAGTTGATGGGACCAGACGGGTCATAGATTGTGGGCACCATCGATCAACGGTTAGGGATCATATCCGATTGAGAACTAGCATGGAGGTTAATCTCTTGAAAGTGGGCCGATAAGAATACCAAGGTTTTGTATCGAGGCCATGTGGCGCCTCTATATGCATATCGAGGGGAAATGCAGCTGGGCTAAAAACCACTCAATCCCATCCCGATGTCACGTGTCAAAATATCATTAAACGATTCAAATCTAAGGCTCTCATGTGGAAAGGGAAATCGACATCTAGTCAAATCATCTTGAGACACTTGTTTAGACGGAATTCATCTATGAGATGCCAAGCATGTGTCACCAAAAAAACTGATTCAAAGGCTCATAATTTGAAATCAATATCCGAACGTGATAATTCATTATCCCTGTAAGGAATTTCATCAGTAGCCCATGATTATCACTCAATGATGACTATCATTCAAAACATGGGTGACATTACTCTATTTCGAGAAGTTGAAGTTATATTCCAGAGCGGGATAATTGCAAATTGAACGATTCGTCCAACTCCTATATAGTTGAGAGGAATAGAATCTTGTTTCCAAGCGAACCAGAGGAAATGGAGGAGAGAAATCCAGTGACCTTCAGAAAACCGATATATTAAAGTAATCTGATAAAATTATCATTGAAAGAAGAAAGAAAATCTTGTTGTATGAATACTGGCAACAAAATTTCACACAAAGTCTACAGATGAACCAGGAGTAGGTGAGGAGATAAGTTTGAATCCTATCATGAAGGATTTAATCATTAATGGATATGCAGACGGATCCCACATGCAAGATGGAGAGAGTAAAAGAAGCAAGCTACGAAGGAAGGAGGTTAAAGATGAAGTGGTTGAAGGTATTGGAGAAAACCAACCTGATTGGCTTGCCACCTTAAAGGAAGAGATTGCTAACCTGAAATAGATTTCAAGCTAAATTAAGTATATTTTAGGGAATTTTATGATGATCCAGACAAGTGGCATTCAAGGTAAAAATTTCCAATATGTCAGTTTTTGTTTATAACGCTCCTAAGAAAGTAGGAGCTCTGTTTTAGTACATTACTCCCTTTGTAACAGATAGTTATTTTTGGAATCTTGGGGAAGATGATCTATTTTGGGTCTCATATGTAATTTATCTATATATACTATTACAAATAAAAATGAATGGTTGGACTTACTGGAGAGGGGATTTCCCTCGTAGTAGGAGAACTTTGTAATTTCTTCTAAATTTTAATATAGGAAGATAAGTCTTTCTTAGATAGCCAAGATTCATCATGATGTTTATGTTCAATATGTTTTCTTGTATTTCATATTCACGAATGTGTTTTGCTACTAGTAATAATCCTTAAGTAATAGAAGGAATTCATCTTGTTGGTGCTCCTTCTCAAATCGGTTATACTTGTTATGTGTTTTTTGGTTGTTGGTTTAGACTTCACTCGTGATTGGTGCTCTTCTTGCAATAACCAACCCTGATGTTTCCTCTTCTAACTCTATACTGAGAGATTCACCCTCTATTGGATGCCTTTTTTTTATAGTAGTTTTTCCTCTCTTTTCCTCTTCCATCTCTTGTTATTTATTTGGCTGAACATCATACCTATTTTTCATTTGTTCCCTCTAGAAATACATAGGTTATAACTCTTCATATGTTTTCAGGAATGGACCCCATTTCCCAATGGCCCTGCTCTTCTGTTTTTTCCTACCACCTTTAAATTTTACATTATGGCAAAATCTGACCTCTGTATGCGCATTGCCAAATATTTTGAGTATTTTAAGTAGCTATATTCCCGAGAGATCCCTCTCTGGTTGGAAAGGTCAGAATCCAACCTAAAATTGGTTGAAACAGTTACCTCTGTCATTTGTCTATCAGCTAGACAAAATTTATAGAGTGCTAACATTCTGGCATCATTGTCGGGGAACAAAAAAGAAATATTCCCTGGGAGAAATGACAAAGTTCATATCTGAGTACTAATGGTGAAGAGTATTCAGACACATAAATGTTGTATATCATTAACCTGGTGACTCCATTTTCAAGAATCTAGGATTCAAATTTTTTATGATGACTCCACTGCCTAAAGACTGAGTAGCCTGAAGATTTTATTGGCGACTCCACTCAAGCGAGACTCCACTGGAAGATGAGACCCCTTGACAAAGGTATGAAAGGATATCATGGGAGAAGAAAAGTACCTGAAATTGAGTTTTTTCCAAGACATAATATTTCTTGTTATTAATTACCTTTTGTCCTTTCCTAAACATATTAAAACAAAATTATTTACCTACTGCATTCAAATGATGATCATGATAATCCAGGAATTGCATATCATCCTCTTAAAGTTATACATATATCTCCTTAGTTTATCATTGATTTTGATCAAAATCTCACATTCGAGCCATGTGAAAACCATGACCAAGTTGATGAGCCTCATGAAACCAAGACTGATATTTCACCTCCTATACTTTATCCAATACCCTTCAAGATTCAAGATAGATAGAGACCCTTAAAATTACCTCACATCCTTCATGATTTTCCTCCAAAGAACTATAAGTACTTACCCATGTTTGATGGAGAACCTGATACCATCACAACTGAAAAACACATCCAAGAGTTTGAACACTTTATAGATTTGTTTGAAATTAACCATAATGATGTTTGTATGAGGAATTTTCGCAATCCTTGAAAGGAGATACCAAAGAATGGTTTAAACATTTGCATCCAGAGACAATTATCTCATGGGAAGAACTGAGTAGTGTTTTTTCGAAGTTTTGGGGCAAGAAGAAATGTTTGGATCTACAACTTATAGGATTCTATGCCTTGAAAAGGAAAAGAAATGAGACTATTTCCAGATTTATTCGAAGGTTATCCAGTATTTATTATGATCTTCCCAAAGAAATTCAACCCACTAAAGTTGTTGCCATGCTCCAGTATGCCACTGCTCTTCACCCAGATTTGTCTTTCCTCTTGATGGAAAGAAGACCTATGACTTTATAACAAATGTTTAATGATTCTTAGGAGATTCAACACAATATCCTAGCATGTGAACATATTTGAAATGAGGGGTTGGGTGCTCCAGGACATGAAAATGAATATGAATAGAGAACATCTGATTAGAATCTTGAGAAAAAAGTGATGGTATCATAGGTCCTTCTGAAGTTTTGAATTCTATTGATTTTGCAAAGGATTATATTCCACTTATTGAAAGAGAGGAAAGTTATGTGGTTTCTAATCCACCCCAGGATAAGCATGGAGATGATTGTTTCATATATTCATTTGTAGACAGTCAAGAAGAGGAGTTTGCAAATCTGCTTATTGCAGAATAGGTTGATGTCGCAAGCTTTTTCTTGTTAGATAATATTACAGATGTTGTTGATGTGCCTATATATGATGAATATGATGATGATTATGATGTTGAATTCTTAGAACAACCAACTTCATGTTTCCTCCCTGAAAATATTCCTTTTTAGCAATATAGTGAGATCCATCATCCTACATGTCACAATTACAAAGAAGAAGGTACTGAAACAACTGAAGGAAATTCTTTGCCTTATTTTTTTCTTCATTCAAATTGTTGAAATAAAATTCTAAGGTCATCATTGAAACAAAGGAATGTGTGTTGATGCCAAATCACGATGATTCAATGAAACCAATTGACAAGGGATTGTAGCCATCGGTCAAAGAGGAGTCTGAAAATAAGTGTGTTCAACAATTTAAAGAAATCGAAAAATATGCATATGACATGAATGATGGAAATGAAGAAACATTCAAATCAGGAGTAAGAACCTTGCCATTATGTTTTGCTTCTTTGAAATTGCTCAAGCAAAATCACATTGTTTCAGATCAGAAACCCTCCAATCATGATGTTGAATTTAAAAAAGAAATAGACTTGAAAGTGAAAGATACCTTCCATTATGCTTCTCTTCCTTTGAATTTTTGAGAGCCAATCATGAGCCAACAGAGGAAACTGGTAAAAGCATCGTTGTTCAAATTCATTTTCCTTCTTCTGAAATTGATGAAGATATCCAACTAGAATTCTAGCAAAACAAAGTGTTTCAAAGTTGTCTTTCTTCCCCTATGAATGATGCGCTTGTTCAAATTCTAAGTGGCCTAGAAATGGATGAAGGTTATAAAAATGCATCTATGGGGACTTAAAGAAATGAACAAAAAAATTACATAGAGTTTCATGAAAGAAACAAAACCATGTATGCTACTTTTCAACCAGAAATACATAAAGATCATAAAGAAGCAGTTGTTTTATTTAATACCTTTAAAGGTTATGGTTCTTAAAATGTTCTTGAGACTGAAGAAAAGGAGCAAAAAAAACCAACACTTGTGAAGATGGCATGTCCTCCTATTGCGGTTAAATCGAAAATAAATATTTTCTCATATGTTTCATGACCCTGTGGCATGTTATATGGAGAATTTTAAAACTTAGGATTTACATCTTATGATGGGTTGTAATATTCGAGATGAAGATGATAACAAATCAACATCAATATTAGATATGGATTTCTTTCTACCAGGGTTTTCATTTCATCCAGGATTGTCTCTCGATTCAGAAAATTGTTATTTCCAGTAGTCTCAACAGATTTTTTGGCCTCTTAATGGAAATCAACAGGGCAAATCACCTGAAAACAAGAATGCAGTGGAAGAAATGAAATGAGATGGTTATTTTATGCATGTGTTAGAAGATCCATTTGCAGTTTTGCTAGAAACAATAAACAGTCCAAGTAATTTTGAAATTCTAAGATTTGAATTCAGATATAAATTCTCAAATGAGTTATTGGTGAATAGGATTTGGAGCAAGCATGTGCAAAGTAAACAAGTAGTGGATAAAATGATGGCATGGATGCATTGGCATTTTGATTTCACTTGATTGATAGTTCATTTCAGCAGTTAGGGTAGGTATATGTAAATAAGAGTGTAGATTGAGCATGTTCAAGTTTAGGTCTCCAAATAAAGTGTTCAGTCATATGATTAGCAGTATGTCCATCGTTCATCCTCCAAGTGAGAGCGGTGTGAAAAATTCAGTTTTCAACAGACATTGATGGCAGGTCTAGGTATAGCACACACCTATTGTGAGAGAAGATCCAATGAAGGCACAAGGTCTACCATTCTTTGCTACCTCGCAGGGAGGATAACATCCCCAATTGGAGCCCATGTTATCACTATGATTTTTTTTATATGGAATCCAAGTCTCAGGACTTAGATAGAAGTTGAATCAATGTAGAAGTGAGATAAACTAGAGGACAGGGCCACATCTAGCGAGTGGGGCTAAGTATAGTGGAAAGGTGATGTTAATGGGACCCAACGGGTCATATATTGTGGGCACCATAGATCAACGACATGGAGCATATCGAGTCGAGAACTAGGGAAAAGGTTAATCTCTTGAAAGAAGGTCGATAAGAATACCACAGTTTCATCTCGAGGCTACATGGCACCTTCGGATGCATATCGAGGGGAAAATCAAGTGCAATCGAAACCACTTAATCCCATCCTGATGTCACGTGTCAAAATATAATTAAACACGTCAAATCCAAGGGTTTCATGTGGAAAGGGAAATCAACAGCCAATCAAATCATCTCGAGACACTTGTTTAGATGCCATTCGTCCGTGAGATGCTAAGAAAGCATCGCCAAAAAATTAATTCAAAGTCTCATCATTTGAAATAAATAACCGAATGTGATAAGTCATTGTCCCTACAAGGGCTTTCATCAGTAGCCCATGATTAACACTCAATGACGAATGTCATTCAAAACATGGGTGGAATTACTCTGTTTCGGGAAGTTGACGTTATATTCCAGAGTGAGATAATCGCAAATTGAATGATCCGTCCAACTCCTGTACAATTGAGAGGAATAGGCTCCTGTTTCCAAGAGAACTAGAGGAAATGGAGGAAAAAAATCCAACGGCCTTCAACAAACCAGGATATTCAAGTAATTTGACAAAATTATCAATGATGAAGAAATAAAATCTTGTTGTACGAATACTGGCAGCAAAATTTCACACGAAATCTACATATGAACCAAGAGAAGGTGAGGAGATCTTATTGAATCCTATCATGAAGGATTTAATATTTAATGGATATGTGGACAGATCCCACATGCAATATGGAGAGAGTAAAATAAGCAAGCGATAGAGGAAGGAGGTGAAAGTTGAAGTGGTTGAAGGTATTGGAGAAAACCAGCCTGATTGGTTTGACACCTTAAAGGAAGAGATTGCTAACCTGAAATAGATTTCAAGCTAAATTAAGTACATTTCATGGAATTTTGTGATGATGCAAACAAGTGGCATTTAAGATAAAAATCGCTAATATGTGAGTTTTGGTTTATAATGCTCCCTAGAAAGTAGGAGCTCAGTTTTAGTACGTTATCCCCTTTGTAACTGATAACTATTTTTGGAATATTGGGGAAGATGATCCATTTTGGGTCTCATATGTAATTTATTTATATATTCTATTACAAACAAAAATGAATGGTTGGACTTATTGGAGAGGGGTCTGCCCTCATAGAAAAAGAACTTTGTAATTTCTTCTAAATTTTAATATAAGAAGATAAGGTTTTCTTAGATAGTCAAGATTCATCACAGTGTTGATGTTGAATATGTTTTCTTGTATTTCATATTCACGAATGTGTTTTGCTGCTAGTAATAATCCTTAAGTAATATAATGAATTCATCTTGTTGGTGCTCCTTCTCACATCGGTTATACTTGTTATGTTTCTTTTGGTTGTTGGTTCATACTTCACTCATGATTGGTGCTCTACTTGCAGTAGCCAACCCTCATGTTTCCTCTTATAACTCTATACCACGAGATTCACCCTCTATTGGACACCTTTTTCCTGATAGTAGTTTTTCCTCTCTTTTCCTCTGCCATCTCTTGTTATTTATTTGGCTGAACATCATACCTATTTTGCCTCTGTTCCCTCTGGAAATACATAGCTTATAACTCTTCATATGTTTTTAGGAACAGACCCCATTTCCTAATGGCCCTGCTCTTTTGTTTTGTCCTACCACCTTTAAATTTTATGTTATGGAAAAATATGACCTTTGTACGCGCATTCCCAAATATTTTGAGTATTTTAAGTATCTATATGCTAGAGAGATCCCTCTCTGGTTGGAAAAGTCAGAATCCAACCTAAATTTGGTTGAAATAGTTACCTCTGTTGTTTGTCTATCAGCTAAATTTTTTTTACAGAGTGCTAACAGTATGGAAGACAACCTTCAGATATAAAGAAGGTCTCTTCGAATGGCTGGTCATGCCCTTTGGATTAAAAAATGTACTGACCACTTTCATGAGGTTGATGGATGATGTATTGAGACCCTTCACCAACTCTTTTATGGTTTTATGTTTGGATGGCATCCTCATATTCAACAGAACTTGGGAGGAACACATGAAAAATATTCAACAGGTTTTGAGCACTTTGCAACAACACAAGTTATATGCCAACCTGGAAAAATTCTCTTTTGGCATGAAAAAAGTCCAATACTTGGGATAAATTGTTGATGAGAATGGGGTACATGTTGATTCAGATAATATCCAAGTCATCCATGACTAGTCATCCCCGACCACACTAACCGAGCTTCGAAGCTTCTTGGTACTGGACAACTTCTACTGACGGTTCATGTTGGGATTCTCCCTTATTGCATGGGCCCTTAACCATGTGACCAAGGGTGGTGGCAGGGAAAATTTTGTGTGGGGGGAAGGAACAACAACAAGTATTCAATGATATGAAGCATCGCTTGTGCTCAGCTCCAATCCTATCCCTTCCTAATATACAACAACCATTCGAGATTGAGACTGATGCATTTGACTTTGTTGTAGGTGCATATCTCACTCAACACAGTCATCTGGTGGCATACCATAGTGATAAACTCTCAGATATTGTATGAAAATACCCCACCTACGACAAGGAAATTATTACATTGCACAATCCTATCATCAATGGAGAATTTACATTTTGGGAAAGGATACGATTATCCACACTGATCACAAGCCTCTACAGTTCATACAGACACAATTGAAATTGCAGAATGACTGCCATCAAAAGTGGTTCACCTACCTACAACAATTCCATCCCAACATCAAGTATAAGACAAGGATCTCAAATTGTGTCATTGACTTCCTCAGTCGACCTCCCGTGGCTACACTCACCATCATTCTCCATTCCTATTGACATGAGTCATTTGAGTGGCCCCAAATTTATCAACAAGATCCAGACTTTTCCACCACCTATCATCTCTTAGGTATCGACATGACTATCACCCATTTTCACTTTAAGGACATAATATTATTCCATTTGGGACATCTTTGTGTTCCTACAAGCAATACTACAAATATTATTTGGGAAGCCCACTACAATTAGATGTCAAGACATTTTTTCATGGACAAAACTGTGGTTGTTCTTCAAAAATAATATTATTGGCCAAAACTTTGAAAGGACGTCAACAAGTATATCATATCTTGCACTGCTTGTTCCATTTCCAAGCCAACCATTAAGAAACAAGGCTTATAAAACCCTCTTCCTACTCCCAAGAAGCCTTGAGAATCCATCTTAATGGGTTACATATTTGTCCTTCCATCCACCAAGCAAGTAAATGACTGTGTATTTGTGGTCATTGATCGGTTTTCAAAGATGGCCATCCTCACATCCTGCAAGAAGAATATCACAATGACATATAATGTCAATCTTTTCTTCAAACGATTGTGGGTCCATTTTGGGATACCACATACCATCATATCCGACCATGACAACAGGTTCCTCAACACATTTTGGTCGACTTTCTTGTCATTGTTGGACACCAAGCTCACTAAATCCACTGCTTTCCACCCCCAAACAGACGACCAAACAGAGGTCGTGAATCGAATTATTTTTCACATCCTGTGCATGTAAAACTATAAGAATCCATGTACATGGGATGAGAGTCTCCCCTATGTTCAACATAGTTACAACAGGGCTCTCCATAACTCCACCGACCATAGCCAATTTTAGGTGGGGATGGGATTCCAACCCTTGGGTCCCCTTGATGTTGCACTACCTCTTGCCACCACACAGAAAAACTCTTCCCATGTTCATTCTGAGATGAAAAAATCCACCATATTCATTGAGTGGATTCAACCCATCCGCTTACAGGTCCAGGAGATTTTGCAGAAATCCAATGCTAAGTACAAGAAATGCCATGATAAACACAGGGTATAACACCAGTTTTAGGTTGGAGACAAAGTATGGTTATATTTGTAGAAATCACCTCTCACAGGGCCCCATCGGAATCTCTTCCCACCTCTCTATGGGCCTTACACTATCACCAAGGTTGTGGGTAGCAATGATTTTGAGCTCAACACTCCACCCTTCCTTGGCTTGCACCTAATGTTCAATGTGGATCTCCTTCGACCATATTTTACACCATTATTTGGCACCTCAGATATCGCAGAACATCTAACAACAACAAATCTCAACCTTGACTGCATGGAACAATCATCCACTAATCTGATCGTGTACACATAGGTCAAGGGCACGCACCGGGAAAGGATCCAGCTTTATCGAGTTGTCAAGGTAGGGAAGCTCCTACACTAAGTCAAATGGCTCACCTGGGGACAAATCCAGAAAAGGTCTCCTTACCTGATGGGTGAACTCAATGCAATGGAGACCATTTCTTCCTAAGGGGGGAGGATTGATCCAGGTGGATATTGATGGCCACCTACTTATTCCAACTGGCTCCTCTTGTTCTCTTTTAGTTCAACACATTCTTCTATAATTATTTGTAATTGTGGTTTCTACACTTCTAGGGTTGTATGAATCCCTACACATATTCCAGGTGGATACTGGTGGCCTCTCACCTAATCCAAATGGATTATTTTGTTTGTTTTCATGTCAGCACATCTTTTTGTACTTACAGGGTCGTTTTGGAGCCCTAAACAATTTTTTTTTGGCTTGCTATAGTCAAACTGTAAATAGAGTCAGATTTTGATGGTGTAATATGTATTTGTCTAAAAGACCTTTCCAACGGGATATCATGTGCCTAAAATGGAGGTCGTACGCAAAAGTTACAACCCAGGGAGGTTGAGGTACCAACTTACCCATAGTGGCCCACATGAATTTTGGCATTTCACCTTCTGGGTTTAGGTTTTTGGATGTCTAGGGTTTTTTCATTCATGAGTAATATTAAAAAGGCCTCTGGAGCATCATTGTAATCATTCTTCTGAGACAGATTCATGTAGTAGCCACATATCTTCTTAGAGATAGCTACCATCATTCGAGCAAGTGTTTTAGTTTTGCAGTTTTATAGTTTTAGCCTATTTCATTTATTCAATAGAAGATATTGTTCACTGGATATCTATGTGTTCTTGATATTTCTGTGTTTATTGTATTCAGTATGTTAATCAATTTGTTCCACTCCTAAATTTGGATCAATTCCACTCCAGTTTTCTGATTCAATTTGTTGGGTGGTTGTCTTTTAACCTCAATAGCCACTCCTGCAACAAATGTGGGAAATCACAGAAAAATACCTCATGCAAGTTGCTAAACACATATTTATCCAGATATTTGCACAGTGTTAACTTAGGGTTTTTGTTATCCTTCTATGCAAACTCAAGTTCCTTTTTTTTCAACCATCTTTCGATCTTTGCCTTCGTTGGATTCCATGGCCTGAACATTCCCTTTTATACCTTCATTCTCCACATGTTTCTTCCATGGATACCATCCACTCTATCCTATGTAGTTCTAGTCTAAAATAGAACCATTTGTTGGGTTATATGTCCCTTCTACTTCTTCTTTGGTTGACTTGGGTTCATATCTAAATAGGTTTCCAACAAAACCCTCTAAAACTATCGGCCCTACTGGTAAACCAGAAGGAAATGCTACGCACGGAGCACACAGTGCAGTCTCACCTGAGATAGCTCTATAGGTGATTGCAATGCTCAAGTTCTTGTAGTCTAGGAATGAGTGGCAATCTGGGCGTGCATTCTATCTTCTTCATGCATTAATCTTGGTATTCATTAAGGTATTTCTAAGATTCATTCATCTGTAGGATCATGCATGCATTCTAATATATCTAGTTAATCATTCATTCATAAGATAACCATTAACAAAAAGTAAGAATTCAATAAACATCACATATAACACAGGTTTTACAGTGGTTCACTCCCTCTTGGGCTATGTGCATAAATATTTGTCTTCTTTTCTCTTTTATTTAGTCTTCTTCAAAATTTGGCATTGCGAGCTTTACATATTCACTCATACAATCCTAATGAGGTTAATAAACCTCTGTGATAAAGACTATATCACACCAGGAACATCATCCTGTGATATAAACCTCAAAATCTACCCTTACTCGACTCTTGTACTGCCTTATTACAATTGACAGTCTCTCAACTTCTCAATAGTATTGAATTGACTAGCTCATTAACTCTTTCCCTAAACCTCCTAGTTTCCATTATAATCCTTATCAAAAAACCTAAACCTAATATGGTTAGGTTTGGCTACCTCCCCACACATGGATTTTCCTCTCGCATGTTGCTTTTCCTTATTTTTTCGCATTCTTCTTTCTTGCCAGTTGTTGTGCGTGCTCCCGAAATTAGGTCTTTCCTTCCAAAAAGAGGTCTTTCCTCAAAATAGGCATGTGCCCAAAATATATGAAAGAAGGTGATTCTATTCAAGCCAAGGAAAGTGGATGAGGCATGTGTACAATCATAGTACCTCGAAAACATAGGCCAAAAGAAAGGGTATCCAATTGGTTCAAAGTAGGAAGAGCACTAGGAAGCTTCCAAGGATCTAAAGAATTAGTGGAAAGGGGGAAAGATCAGAAGACAAAAAAAAAATACACATCAAATTAAAGATCTTGACATCCATTACAATCATTGCAACATCGATGGCCACACCAAGGAATTTTTTTGGAAACTACATCTAGAGTTGAACTCGAAGAACCACTAGAAGGATAGAAAGAAAAAGAACCTTCTAGCCACATATTTGATAAATCATGTTAAAATTATCTCATATGTGGATGGAAATATTTTCTATACATCTGTGCAAAAGAAGGTGAATCTAAGTATCGTTCATCACTAGGAAGAGAAGGAGATGACCAAGCTCTTCCACATCAATATTCAGGTCCAGAAGACCAAGATATATGCTATGTTCTAATCTAGCTCAGACATTAATATCATAGCAGCAGATCTAGTCAACAAGCTTGGATTGGAGGTGAAAAATCATCCTAGCCCCTATCCATTGGGTTGGGTAAAAAAGGATGCCAAGATAAAGGTAACAAAATAGTGTAGGATTAAATTTTCTATAAGTGCTGATTTTATTGATGATGTGGAATTGGATGTAGAACTCCTTGATGTATGTGGAGTAGTGTTTGGAAGACCCTACATGCATATGAGGGATGCAATATTTATCCAGAGAGCCAATCAATACTAACTGATCAAGGATGGGAAGTCCTACATCATTAATTCACATAAATACAATTCAAATATCCCACTCGTAAGTGGCAATCAAGCCAAGAAGTTGATCTTAGTTCTAATAATAAATACATTTTTCCTTCTTAAGATAAAATCAATATGATGATGAGTCGGTGAGAGTGAATTAATCCCTAGAGGGGTCTACTAAAGAGTAGAAACATAATTTGGAGTATTTTCTATAGGAATAAAGAGGAATTTTCAAGGATCCTAAAGGGATGTGTATCACAAAATACAATTATTGCTAGACTCCCCATTGCCAAATATTGGGCTATATAGACAATCTATTCTATAAGTGAATCAAGTGAAGAAGAAGTTTCAACAATTGTTCGAGCAGGGTGTGATTCAAAAAGGTACCTCACATTATGGTACACCCATCATAATTTTTCACTAGAAGGAAGGGACTTGGAGAATGTGTATCAATTACATGGAATTGAACAAGTTTACATTGAATAATCAATACCCTTTTCCTAGGATTGATGATTTGTTGGACCAACTTCAACATGCCAAGTACTTCACTAAGATGGATTTGAAATCAGGATATCACCAGGTACAATTCAAAGAAGAAGAAGCCTATAATACTTCCTTCAAGACAAGGGAAGGTTTGTATGAGTGGTTGGTTATGCCATTCAGTTTATGCAACACACTGGCTACATTTATGAGACTAATGAATGATGTTTTAGGCCCTTATATAGATTCTTTTTTTATTTTTTATTTCAATGATATACTGGTTTGTAATGTTACTTGGGAGGAGAACATATCATATCTTATGCAGGTGTTAGAGACTCTAAAAAAGCACCAACTGCTGGCCAATCTCAAGAAATGTGATTTTTCTCAACATTCTTTGGTGTATTTTTGGTATGTGATTGGTGGAGGGGACATCAAGATGAATCCAACAAATATGGAATCCATCATGAAATGGCCATTTCCTAGAACTATCATTGAAGTTAGTATTTTTTTGGGGGGGAAATAATACTTGAAGAAGTGTATAGCTTCATTTTCAATGATAGCTACATCACTCCATGCCATAACAACTATTGGTAACAATTTCTAGTGGGGATAGAATCAACAGAAGGCCTTTGATGAGGAGAAAATAAATCTCATTCAAGCACTAGTGCTTAGACAACCAAACTTGTAGAAGCCCTTTGAAATAGAGACAAATGTAAGTGGGTATTCCATGGGTGTAGTACCGATGCAGGGAGGAAGGAATATATGTTATCATTATGAAGTATTTCATGGGGATATTCTCAATTACCCTACCTACGACATGGAGCTCTATGCCTTGGTACAATCTATCAAAAAGTGGAAGCATTATCTGATGGAAAAGGATACCATCATCCACACATACCACTAGCCACTACAGTATTTGCAGGCCCAGAGTAAGATACAACAAACCAAACGCTAAAATTGGGTGGGTCTTTTACAACAATTTTATCTAGTCATCAATAATGAGAAGGGTATCAAAAATATATTTGAAGACATGATTTCATGTCCACCCACATCCAATATTACAACTTTGGGAACTCTGGTGCACATGGATCCTTTTACCCATGATGCATATAAAGAGGCATACATAGAATATGAGGATATCAAGGAGGTGTATCAACAACTATAAGGCCAAATTAATATCAAAGAAGGTGACATCTAGGATGATTATCATTTCCATAATGGTTTACTGTACAAGCTCAAAAATATTTGTGTCCCTAAGGGTGAACGATTGCGACTTATCAGAGAGGCTCACACCTCCAAGGTTGTAGGACGTTTTGGTGTTGGGAAGAAATTTTCCAACTTACAGAGGTATGTGTACTAGCCGATAATGCAAGAAGATGTAGCATGTTATATTAGAGGATTTATACTTTATTGTGCTAGCAAGCCCGGTAAAAAGAAGCAAGGTCTATACCATCCCTTACTTGTACCCACTCGACCTTGGGAAAGTATTTCCATGGATTTTGTGAAAGGGTTACCAACAAACAGGAAGGGATATGACTATTTATTTGTGGTAGTTGACAGGTTCAACAAAATGTGCATTCTCATGCCTTGTAAAAATACCACCAATGAACAAGAAGTAGAAAATAAGTTCTTTGAACAAGTTTGGGTGCCCTTTGGAATACTAAGGAGCATCATCTGTAAAAGGTATATCAAATTTCTCAATGCATTTTGGACTGCATTGTGGGAGAATATGGAGACAAAGTTGAAGAGGTATACAACATTCCATCCACAAAAAAATTTGAAAACAAAAGTAGTAAACATGACTTTGGTGTAGCTTTTGAGGGGTTACAATCAAAAGCATCTGAAGACCTGGGATGAAAATGTGATCTATATACAACATTCTTATAATAGAGCAGTCCACACTTCTACTAGTAAGTCACTTTTTGAAACTTTCTTTGGTTATTTTCCACCTTCACCCCTAGATGTTGTATATGGAGAACAAGGAGGAGTGAGGGAGGACCTCACGGGAGATGCATTAAAAGCATACAAATTTGTTGCGAAGATCAGGTAGAGCCATTTGCAAGTACAGGAGACATTGAAGAAGTGAGAGGAAGAGTGCAAAGCTAGGGATGACCAACAGAGAATTAAGAGAACATTTAGAGTGGGAGGCAAAGTATGATTACAACAGAATAAGGAAACGCTACATGGTCCTTGTAAGAATATCAAGGCTCTATGGTATGGTCCTTTTGAGGTATTCGAATAGATAGGAGATAAATCCTACAGACTTATTCTATCCCCATACATGTGAATTTACTGATTAGTGAGTGTTGAGAATCATAAACTCTATGAGCCATCCATATTAGATTAGGAGGAGGAGAGCAAAGTGATACTCCGGGGAAAAGGCAGAGGAAAAATTTCCTCGCCTCATTAAATAAATATTTTGTGGGAAAAAGCCTCGATAAATGGGGAGGTATGATGTGGATTGGATCATTATATTTTTTTTCATCCATATCACTCCTTTCAGACTATAAAAATTGGATTCATCTTGTAGGGCCATTTTAGTGGCAGGCCCCAATTTGGAAAATTGGGGTATGGAACATTCCAAGACCATTTTGAGGCATCAAATGAATGTTTTTTGGTTAAAACCTACATATCATATCTCAAACCATGTGACGTTATTCTACACATTAATACCTTTCCAAAAGTGCAACAATTGTGTTAATCAAAGCTGTATGCCTCCCGCAAGTTGACCTACCATGTTGTCCACCATGGTATGAGAGGATGCCACATCATCCCCCATTACTCATGCATATGGGGATAGCGATGTAATTAATTTAAATAATATTCTAGAAGGTCCAAAACCCTATCAAAATTGAGGTTTGAGGAAGTAAAAAACTTACCCTTAGATGGTTATCAGGCTATGTTAAATACTGAGCCACTAGGAGGAGAAGGGGTTCCATTCTTTTGCAGTGTATATTTTTCCATAGTTGAGAAAAACATATGAAAGTGGTATTATGTGATAATAATAGAGGAAGAGAGATTTTGTAGCGACCATACAAGACATAGGTCAAAGGAAAATCCACAGAGAGTGCTTCTTTCTTTTGTTCTTGCATCATTTGTATACTAGAGAAAAGAGAGTAGAGCAACCTCACCTTCTAGCTGGGTTTTCTCCCGTATTGGGTTTCCCATGTCATATATTTTGTATATTTTTGGATGTTGTGATTTTCTTTACTATAATGTATTTTCCTCCTCTTATCTATTTCATGCATAAGCAGTTAAAACAATAACTAAATATTCTAAAAATCTAAAGGAAAAATAACCTTAATAATAAAGATTTTAGTTATTTATCATATCTGTTGTGATGAGTTATTCCATTGAAATATCCATGTTATTTTACAAATCATATTGGTATCAGATGTAATATCCCCAAGGACAAGCCCCAGTTGTATTTATAAATTGTAAACATGTTTTTTAGGCTGGTGAGCCGAGTGTTGATCAGATGGTGGGCTTATGTGTTTATTAGGCCGGAGAGCCTAAGTGTTAAAGACCAAGAGCCTGATTTTGTATATGTAAATATGTAGATCATTAATAAAATATAAACATCGTTGCATGCAGACCAACCATGAAGAAAGAGTGATGGGGGACTAACATTCCACAAGGTTGGGTAAGGGAGGAGGCTAAGTGTGTGGGCCTAGGGGCTAAGCTAGGGGGCTTACCTCTAAAGGAATAATATTTATTATTAATTCTTGAAGGATAAAGTGGGCATGCTGAGTGTTGAGTGTTTTTATCCTAAGTCTTGGGAGAGGCAACGTGTGTAAAAGGAAACACATGCAGCTCAAAGAAGACAAGTGTCGACCTATGCGCATGCAGTTAAAACTGATGATTTAGCCGTGTTTGGGGGTCGTTCTATTATTCTCTCATCCTCCGCCCAAGTTCACTGAGATTGGGGGAATTTGAGCCCATTTTCCTCTGTGTTTGCATTTTTTTACTCGTGCACAGGGAAGGAAACCCTCATGGGAAGGTTGTTCATTCGACCATCCTTCATGAATTGGGTAGAGTCTCCATGAGTGCCCTCTGTATACCCTCACACATTTCTGAAAACCATAACTGTGAAGTTGACCAGTGTATTCTCATGAATCCCATGGCCTCTGTATTCGACCTTTTCAATATTCACGCATGCACCTAAGACCCGAAATCTGTGAACCGTTTTGTGTCTTCTGAGGAACCTGACACCTGAGTAATCTCCTTATTTGTGCCATGTATTAGCGTGGGTTGTTTTCTCCTATGGTGTCATTCCCATCTACTGTTGCTACTTTCATCCCTATGTGAATGAGTGTTGAACCGTTGTTGTTGTCCTCACCTGGATGGAGATGAGTCGAGGAGTGTGTTGAAGAAGAGTGTTGTCATGCCCGTGGTAGAAGAGGCATGTTGTCAGGCCCGTGAGTAGCTCTCTCCAGTTGAGAGAGTCTGTTGGGAAGTGGTTTTCTCCTAGAGAGATTCCAACACCAACTACGGAGCTCTGAGAATTCTTGATTCGGCCTATTGGCGACATCTAGAGAGGGAAGTGAAGCAACTGATGGACTGTTCTTGTGAATTTTTATAATCCTGGGTGGAACATGCATGTGGGGAATGATAGTCCATGAGTAGTGTGCATAAGAAGGCTCCTTGAGAGAATCCTTCAGGTTTCTCTGTGTAGTTTTCCTGTAACCTCACCCTAGTCTAGGATTCCCTTGCCCTGGGTGGAGCTTGGTCCCCTCTTGGGGGTGACCCACTGTTGAGCATGATGAGCAGTGTGGTATAAGGCAGGGAGGTTCATGGATGGTCTGCACATAGTTGGTGGATTTAATACAGTTCCAAAGATAAGTATCATTATGTGTTTAATTTCAATTAAAATGCATGTCTCTGATGCTTGTATGTTTTCATGTATTTCGTTGAATGTATGAATTACTGTTAATTCCATTAATTATGTATGTTAGCAGTAATTATGTGTTTACTCTATGTTGTTTTGTTAAATATGCATATTAAATATATATGTATGAGAATGTTTTGCGTAGTAGCGTTTCTCGACAGTGGGGTTGATGGCCGGGGACATTTCAATATGGTATCAGAGCTTTAAAAAATAAGTGAAGGTTCTGAGTAGTGGCATTTCCCAGGCCGATTGGAGGTCGAGGACATTACAAATTGGTATCAGAGCTAAGTCTGAGCTGAGTAGTGGAATTTCCCAGGCCAGTTGATGGTTGGGGATGTTACAAATTGGGTATGGGAGGAGGCTCAGTGTGTGGGCCTAGGGGCTAAGCTAGGGGGCTTACCTCTAAAGGAATAATATTCCTTATTAATTCCTGAAGGATAAAGTGGACATGTTGAGTGTTGAGTGTTTTTATCCTAAGTACTGGGAGAGGCAATGTGTGCAAAAGGAAACGCATGTAGCTCCAGGAAGAAAAGTGTCGACCTGGGCGCATGTAGTTAAAACTGATGAGTCAGCCATGTTGGGGGTCATTTTGTCATTTTGTCATCCTCCGCTCGAGCTCGTTGGGATCAAGGGCATCTGAACCTATGTTGCCTCTGCATATGAATTTTCTTACCCACGCACAGGGAAGGAAACCCTCACGGGAAGGTTGTTCATTCTGTCATTCTGTCATCCTCCGCCTGAAAATGAGACCTCCATCATCGACCTTTGTGTTTTTATTCCTTGTCACACACCTTGAACCAATGGAAAACTCATGGACTGAGCCCTCTCTTCTGTGAAGTCCAAGCACCCTATAAATGTTTGAACCATGATGTTTCTTAGTGTGGATTGTTTCCATTTTTGGATGTCCATACCCAAATTCATGTCGTTGTTTTCACCGTCAGTTAACCGAATTTCTATTGTTGTTGTTGTTATCTTCACCTTGTGGTAATTGAGTTGAAACTAGTTGAATAAGAAGGTTTTCAGGCCCGTGGTATAAGAGGAAGGTTTTCAAACCTATGAGAAGCTCTCTCCAGGTGAGAGAGTTTGTTGGGAAGTGGTTTTCTCCCAGAGAGAGTCTAGCACCAGCTACAGAGCTCTGAGAATTCTTGATCCGTCTTGTTGTCGAGAATTTGAGAGGGAGGTGAAGTAGCTAATGGACTATGTGACAGTGAAGGTGTATACTCCTGGGTGGAACAAGAATGTGGGGAATGGGAGACTGTGAGTAGTGGACGTAAGAAGGCTCTTGGAGAGAATCCTTCTGGTTGCTTTGTGCAGTTTTCCTGTAACCTCAACCTAGTCTAGGATTCCCTTGCCCTGGGTGGAGCTTAGTTCCAACTCGGGGGTGAACCACTACTGAGCGTGATGAGAAGCATGGTCTATGACTGGGAGGTTCATGGAAGGTCTGCACGTAGTTGGTGGTGTTACTCCAATTGAAAATATAAGTACCAGTTTGTGCTTAATTTATCTGTTATGCAGGTCTGTGATGCTTGAATCTTATCATGTACTTCATTGCGTATATGAACTAGCAGTAATTCTGTGATTATTGTGATTAAGTGTTTTAATTCATTAAAATGCATATATTATATAAGTGTATATTCTGCAATGGTAACATTACCCGATCTCTATGTTGGTCGGGGATGCTACAGTTTGGTATCATAGCTAAGTCAGAGTTGATTAGCAACATTTCCCAGGCTGGTTAATGGATGGGGATATTACAAATTGGTATCATAGGAGGCTAAGTGTATTCCCTAGTTGGGTAATGCCACTAACACAACCTTAAATTAGCCTTTAAATATTTGATACCAAATTGTAACATCCCTGGCCACTAACCGGCCTAGGAAACGCCACTACTCAGACCCTTCACTTAGTTATGATACCAAACTATAGCATCCTCCACCAACATAGAGACCGAGTAATGCTACCACTGGGGAATATACACTTATATAATATATTCATTTTAGTCGAATTAAAACACTTAATCACTCTTATCACATAATTACTACTACCATACAGAATCAATGGAATTAACAATAGTTCAAATACACAACAAAATAAATGATAACATTCAAGCATCACAAACATGCATAATAGATAAATTAAGCAGGAAATGATACTTATATTTTCAATTGGAGTAACACCACCAACTACATGCAGACCTTCCATGAACCTCCCAGCCATAGACCACGCTACTCATCACGCTCAGCAGTGGGTCACCCCTGATATGGGACTAAGCTCCACCCAGAGAAAGGGATTCCTAGACTAGGCTAAGGTTACAGGAAACTGCATAGTGAAACCGGAAGGATTCTCTCTAGGAGACTTCTTAAGCCCACTACTCACGGAATCTCATTCCCCACATGTATGTTCCACCTAGGAGTATACACCTTCACGAGAACATTCCATCGGTTGCTTCACTTCCCTCTCTGGGTCTCGAAAACAAAATAGATCAAGAATTCTCAGAGCTCCGTAGCTGGTGCTGGACTCTCTCTAGGACAAAACCACTTCCTAGAATATTCTCTCACCTAGAGAGAGATGCTCACAGGCTTGAAAACCTGCCTCTTCTACCACGGGCCTGACAACCTACTTCTTCAACTAGTTTCAACTCAATTCTCACAAGGTGACGATAACAACAACAAAAATATCAATTTGGTTAACTCACAGTGACAACAACAACAGGAATTTGGGTATGGACATCCAAAAACTGGCAACAGTCCACACTAAGACACAACATAGTTCAGACATTTACAAGGTGATCAGACTTGACAGGAGACAAGACTCAGTTCACGAGTTTTCCACTATTTCAGGGTGCCTGAAAAGGAATCAAAATAGAGAGGTTGATGACAGAGGTCTTGGGTTCGAGCAGAGGATGGGAGAATGGCCAAATGAACAACCTTCCCATGAGGGTTTCCTTACTTATGCGTGGGTAATCAAATTCATACGCAGAGACAAAACGGGTTCAGACGCCCTCAATCCCAGCGAAATCATCCTTGGGGATTATAATATCCCCAAGGACGAGCCCCAGTTATATTTATAAATTGTAAGAATATTTTGTAGGATGGTGAGTTGAGTGTTGATAAGATGGTGGGATTATGTGTTTATTAGGCTAGAGAGCCTAAGTTTTAAAGGCCAGGAGCCTAATTTTGTATATGTAACTATGTAGATCATTAATAAAATATAAACATCGCTGCATGCAGACTGACCACGAAGAAAGAGTGATGGGGTACTAAGCTTTCACAAGGTTGGGTAAGGGAGGAGGCTAAGTGTATGGGCCTAGGGGATAAGCTAGGGGGCTTACCTCTAAAGGAATAATATTTATTATTAATTCATGAAGGATAAAGTGGAAATGCTCAATGTTGAGTGTTTTTATCCTAAGTCCTAGGAGAGGCAACATGTGAAAAAGGAAACGCATGAATATCTACGAAGACAAGTGTCAACCTGGGAGCATGTAGTTAAAAGTGATAAGTCAGTTGTATTGGGGTTCATTTTGTCATTCTTTCATCCTCCTCCTGAGTTCGCTGGGATCGGGGGTGTCTGAACCAATTTTTCCTTTGCTTCTGCATTTTCTTACTCGCACACAAGAAAGGAAACCCTCACGGGAAGTTTGTTCATTTGGCCATCCTCCATGAATTGGGTACAGTATCTGTGAGTTCCCTCTATATACCCTCACGCATTTCTGAAAACTTGAACCATGAAGTCGACCGATGTATTCCTATGAATCTAGTGGCATCTATATTCGACCTTTGTAATATTCATGCACGTACCTGAGACCCAAAATTCGTGAACTGTTCTGTGTCTTCTGAGGAACCTGACACCTGAGTAATCAAATTTGTTGTGCCATGTCTTAGCGTGGGTTTTTTCTGCCTGCGGTGCCATTCCCATCTGTTGTTGCTACTATAATCCCTGTGTGAATGAGTTCTGAACCGTTGTTGTTGTCCTCACCTGGATGGAGTTGAGAAGAGGAAGGTTTTCAGGCCTGTGAGCATCTCTCTCCAGGTGAGAGAGTCTTATAGGAAGTGGTTTTCTCTTAGAGAGAGTCCAACACCAGCTACAGAGCTCTGAGAATTCCTTATCCGAACTATTGCCAAGACCTAGAGAGGGAGGTGAAGAAACCGATGGACTGTTCTTGTGAAGGTGTATAATCCCAGGTGGAACAGGCATGTGGGGAATGAGAGTCCATGAGTAGTGGGTATAAGAAGGCTCCTCAAGAGAATCCTTTTGGTTTCTCTATGCATTTTTCCTGTAACCTCAGCCTATTCTAGGATTCCCTTGCCCTGGGTGGATCTTGGTCCCTTCTTGGAGGTGACCCACTAATGAGCGTGATGAGCAACGTGGTCTAAAGATGGGAGGTTCATGGAAGGTCTGCATGTAGTTGGTGGAGTTAATACAGTTCCAAAGATAAGTATGATTATGTGTTTAATTTTAATTAAAATGGATGTATGTGATGCTTGTATTTTTTCATGTATTCCGTTGAATGTATGAATTACTATTAATTCAATTAATTCTATATGTTAGCAGTACTTATGTGTTTACTTTTTATTCTTTGGTTAGATATGGGCATATTAAATATATATGTATGAGATTGTTCTTCATAGTAGTGTTGCCCAACAGTTGGGTTGATGGTCGAGGACGTTTTGATATGGTATAAGAGATTATAAAATAAGTGAAGGGTATAAGTAGTGGCATTTCCTAGGCCGGTTGGTGGTCAGGGACGTTACATCATAGTAGTTTTTTATTTTAGATATTTGTGGGAAGTTTCAAGATCTAGGAATTGACTTAATGAGAAGTGCCAGAAACCCTAGCTATGATGGATGAGTTTGTTCATAATAACCCTCAAGATCTAGTGGAAAAAAGATTTGAAATGTTGGAAGCACAAGTTGTGAACATCAATCGCAATATGAACCTCCTCATGGTAGTTATAGAAAGGAATCTTGGACCATTCAAATATGATGGAGGATCTAACTCAAAGATCAGATCAGAGGGGAAATCGAGAGATCAAGAAGACTCAGAAAAGGAGTTAGAAAAATTTGAGAAAGAGTAAACGAGTTTGAGTTTCAATAACCCTTCACAGTTCCTATTCAAGATGGAAGTGAAAGTGCACATAAATTCATACCAAGGTGATATCAATGCATTAAAATTGAATCATTGGTTACAACAACTAGAGTTTATTTTAGAATTCACCATATAGCTAAAGGGTAGAATATTTCATTTGCTAGATTGAAGTTAGAGGGCCATGCTTTAACCTAGTGGGAAAGCCACACAAAAACACTTAGGTTGGAGAGTGATCTTCTAGTAACTAGGTGGGAGGAATTCAAAAACGTTATCAAGTCCCAATTATACTACCTTATTGGGTATGTAGAGGACCAATGGATTTGGTGGCACTACTTCAGGTAGAGGTAGAGGAAATGTGTACAGGTGTACACCACTAAGTTCATAAATATGGCCATCGTGTTGGCTATCTCTCCCAAGAACCCATATGTACTCCTCAAGTAATTGAGGGTTTCACAAATTCATCCATGAAATACGACGATTATATTCAATACAAGGATAGTGGATGAGGTGTGTGCACATGCATAGTACCTAGGAAACATAGGCTAAAAGAAAGGGAAACCAAGTGGTTCGAAGAAGAAAGAGCACCAGGAGGATTCCAAGGAGGGGAAGAAGAAGTGGATATGGGGGAAACATAATAAGACAACAACCACTGCACATAAAAGTAAATATCCCAACAACCATTGAAATCATTTCAACATCGATGGCCACACCGAGGAAAAATGTTGGAAACTACATCCAGAGATGAACCCAAAGAACTGTAAGAATGAAGGAAAGAAAAATAACCTTCTAACCATAGATTCAAAAAATCAGGTTGAAAGTAGCTTAGACGTAGATGAAAATATTGTTTTCACATATGTTCATAAGGAAGTGAATATATGTATCCTTCATCACCGAGAATAGAAGGATATAACCAATAGCTTCCATAACAAGATTCAGGTCAAGAAGACCAAGATAGATGCTCTATTTGACTCTATCTTACAAGATAATGTCGTCAATACTCCCCGCCAAGGATCGATGATCTGTTGGACCAGTTGTAGCATGCCAAGTACATTGCCAAGATGGATTTGAAATCATAATATCACCAGGTACGATTCAAATAAGAAGATGTATGGAAGAATGTGTTCAAGACAAGGTAAGTTTTGTGTGAGTGGTTGGTTATGCCATTTGGTTTATGCAATGCACCCACTGTATTTATGAGACTAATGAATGTTGTTTTACACCATTATCTAGATTCATTTTTTTATCACATGTTAAATGTTTTAGGTGAAATCAATGTTTCAGGATCTAGCAGGACACTACATCGATTTAGAAGCCCAATAAACTAGTGAAAGGGGGAAAGGGATAAATCTAGTAGGCGTGCAGAGTTGATCGGTCCCAACACATTACAGATCATGAGGTACCAAGATCGAAGGTTGAGGACAACTTTGGGGTGAGAAGTTGCGCAGAAGATAAAATTGGGAGAGAGGGCCAAAATGAAACCACAGTTTTTGTTTGGGACTATGTGGTGCCACCAGGTTCATTTCAGGGAGAAAAGTGGGTTTCCCCAAACCACTTCATCATGCCCCCGATAAATGTTTTTTAGTCATCTAAATTATTTCATTATTATTTTTTTAAACACCGGACCATTAAACCTTAGCATGAATATCGTCCTTCACCTACAACTCAACCACACACTAACTAGGCTTGACAGTTCCACTTGTTTTCAGGTAGGGAATTCTAAGAGATTGAGTAGTCCTTGATTTTCAATATGTTAGCTCATAAATTTTTCAAAACCTTAAAGGTTTGTGGTTTCTACCTAAGTTTGTATCCTTGCTTGTCCCTCTCCCTTTTTGTAGACCTGATCATAAGTTTTCCCTCTGAAATTGTATCTTGTCTTATGTTTGCCTTCATCCTTCGATCGACCTATTTTCCTTTTCAGCCTGTCTAAGAAGTATTGTCCCTCAAAATTCCTATTCTCTCTTTGGCTGATTATTCATCTTTCCATATCTACCTCTGATCTTTTGTTTTCTCGATCCCTCAGCCGGTCATTCAAGTAAGCCAAACAGGTCGCATTCATGAGAACCAAGCTCAACACTTGAAGTAGTCTGATGTCAACTCAAAGTGAGTGAGCATGATCAGTTTTCAATGATGGAGATCCATCAGATAGATTAGATCGACGACCATTGGGTGATTGGGATCATGCAGTTTCACTAGGTTTATCGTCGAACAGAGGTCTGAAATCGCAAGGCTGATCTTAGTCGTTGGTACCGGAGGGACGCATGGTGCAGGATCAATGTTTCAATGAATCATAGGATGGAGAAGTCAAAGGAATGAGTCATGAGGACTCATGAAACATGAAGTCGTGAAATAATATGGGTCGTCCATTTCAAAGGGACACATGTCATCCAATCCAAGGGATCACGATTTCGCCATTCATAGTTTTGAGCACAAAGAACATCATGAGTTTGTGAAACGCGAAATTGCGATGCACCTAAGAGTTGGGCCCACGATCACAGCTCAGGGTCGTATGGAAAGAGAGGCCAAATGAAAATCAGGAACCTTTCGAAGCAGCGGGCGACTAATATTGTTCGGGGAGCTAATCCTAGTCGTCATATTCGAGGAAAATTTAATCGTTGATCCAAATGGGCCATTTTGCAGGAGCGAGCATCGAGATTTTTGAAATAAAAGGGATTGAAAGCTTTCGAAATGTGAAATCTTGAGATTTCATATGGATAAGCATAAGGTCATGGCCCGCAGTCGCATGGGGAAAAGGAAAAGGAGCTGTACAAATAACCAAAGGGCCCGAGTTGGTCACAGAGAAAGATATGCATGACCTCGAGGTGCTAGAATTGACTCGAAGGAGTTGTGAGCTCGCCTAGAGAATTCATGGGTGTCAGTCTTCATCATGATCCTAATGAAGGTAGTTAATGAAGTTGGGGAAGGTGGTTGAAATCACGTTTCACCATATAAATGGAAAGCATGGAAAATATGACCATGGAGGGAAGACTGTTAGCTGAAAGTTCCCTAACATGGATTTTCTTGTGAAGCCCATACTGATATGATATTGCATCTGACAAAAGAATGCAAGTGCAGTCTGACAGAAGAAGATGCAGACGACAAGCCTTGAATGCATTACTAGAGTGTTCTTATGAAGGGAGCAAGTTTTTTTGAGTATAAATAATCAGTTTTGATATTTTGTTAAAGTTGATGGTAGAGCTAGGCTCCTGTATTGTAAAGTTTTAGTAAAGCCTCTGGTTTCTGGTTATGTATCTGTATTTGAGACTTCTTGCTTAATCCAAGTCCGATTTCTTTCTCCATATTATTATGCATCTAATACTGAATGTTCATGATTGAAGGATTCACACAAATTATTGTGACTTTGTTGTAATGGATGTTTGATTGCAGTGTTGTCATAATGTTTTCAGTTTCCTGAAGTTTCGAATCCAAGAAGATCTTGTTTTCTGAATTTTTCCTCCTTAGGCTACTAGAAGACCAGATCTCCATAGCATTCCTCTTCACTCTCCTTAATTTCTTCCCCCTACTCACCATTATACCAAACTTACTCACTGAAGTTACACCAAGACCTCACCTGCTTATGCTTTTTGATCCAGTTTTCTGAGTTGTAACGATACCATCCTGATTCTACTTCCATTAGACCGCCTTTATATTTATTTTTCGTGACATGCAAACTAATGGGTATCAGGCTTACCTCTGTTGCAATCTAGGGGTGACTTCTAGTGCTAACATTTATGGCGCCATTACCGGGGATGAAATTGAAGATATTCCCTGGTATTTAATGACAAATATTACTAGTTATGAAGGTTCATTAGAACTCAGTACATCAAGGATTGCAAATGTGCACCTCACGACTCCATCAAGGCGACTCCACTATTTTAGTTGTGGCTTCAAGAGACATACACACAAGGTCTACTTCACAACTGCCTCTAGCGACTCTTGAAACTGACCCAGAGAAAATTCTCAGAAGAAGAAAGACCCTTCAAGAAGGTACTTCATCCACTGAACTAGGTATTTCTGATAATTTTCACCATCCTTCTATAGAAACTCCAATAGTTATTTCTCATTTTCCTGTTACACCATCTGTTGGAGTTTCTAGAAGTTTAAATTTTGGGAGTTTTCTTGTTGATTTCCCCTCTCCAAGATTCACTACTCCTCCTCTTGTTAAAGTTGTTATGTTTACGGAGAGGGAAAACTCTTCTCCCTCAATTCCTCCATTGTTTTATTTTGTCCCCATAAACACACCTCCAATATCCCCTACTCGAACTCCATCCCCACCTAGTTCTCCTCCAGTTCACATCCCAATGGTGGGTGCTAATCCCGCTAGAAATAGAATGGATGCCATAGTAGCTGCCAGATATGCCCCTCTCATTCTGCCTCAGCCTCTTAATTCCATACCAGTAGGTGGATACCTTAAGCAACTGGTTAAGTTTACAAGAGAGGGAGATATAACTTCAGAAGAGCACCTTGAAACTTTCTATAGTTATGATGATAACTATGCCATAGTAGATGAAGATATATCGATGAGGTTTTTTTTCCATAGTCTTGATGGAGAAGCCAAAAAGTGGTTCAGGGACCTGACCCCTAGATCCGTCAACGAGATTGATGTGTTAGATGATATCTTCTTAAGACAATGGGGGGATAAAAAAGACTTAATGTACTATATCATAGAGTTCGGGTTCCTAAAAAGAAAAGAGGGAGAGTCTATCTCTGACTTCTCCAAGAGATTCAACATAATGTATAATAAGATCCCTGGTGAGATAAATCCCACAGAAGCGTCTGCCAATATTACCTATGCTATTTCTTTTGAACCTGACTTCTACCTCCTGTTAAGATAGAGAATAGCTACCTCTTTGGATTATATGCAAGATGTATTCCTGGAAGTAGAATCTAACATATTGGTAGTTGAATGACTCGGGAATAAGGCTGATAAAGACAGAGGAAGGAGAAGATATGAAGCCTCAACCTCCAGTTCCTCTGTCCTCCCCCCTCAAATGGACAAAGTAAGCAAGTTACTAAAATCACTTTCAGCCAGAATGGAAAAGTTGGAATTAGAAGGGAAGAAAACATAAAGAAATCCTCAAAATATTGATAACAAAGGCAACCTCAAGAAGAAAAACAACATTGCTCCTCAAATTATACAAAGAGAACCTCAAAATAGAGATAGGGATGATAAGAAAATTCAGACCCCTCTTCAGACCAACCTTGTCGCAAACGATGGTGGAGAGGAAGAGGACTTCAACTCATAAATTCACTATCTTGAAGACGCTTCTCCTTCCTCTCACTTAACTCATTCAACATACGAGGAGTCTCTCATAGATATTCAATTAAACGAGTTGAGCAAGGGGAATAAGGCTAGCGACAACCCGAATAGATACAACCTCGGGTCTAAGAAGGAATATGGGAAGTCTGATGTCCCTGATCATCCTCCTAGAGCATACAAGCCCTCCAAAGACATGGAAAGAAGCAGCGGTCAAAAGAGAATGCATAACCCCCCACCAGTGGTCAAAGGTCCTATCCCATAAGTAAAATAAATTATGAATCTCCCCTCCTATTTTAATTTTGAGCATGAAATTATGAATATTAGGATCCCAGTACCCCTTTTAGAGATGGTCAAGCATGAAGACGTTAAGAGATCCTTATCTAAATTGTTTCTGCTCAAACCTTTGAATCATCCCTTAGACTCAATCAATTTGCAAGATGAGAAGCCAGCAGTCATCCTAGGTCCCATGGTAGAAGATAGAGACAATTAATCCCCTCCCTTATACACATCACTAAACATACATGACAAGGTATTGCATAATTATCCGATGGATTCAGGGGCCTCTCATAACCTCATGCCCAAAAATTTCATGGAATAATTAGGTCTATAAATCACAAAATCATACCATGACCTATATTCCTTTGACTCCAGGAAAGTGAAATGCCTTGGGGTCATCAAAGATCTGGTCATGACCTTGGTTCAACTACCCATGAAAAGTGTGGTCATGGATATCGTGGTGGCTGATGTTTGTCCCAAGTTTGACATGCTATTGTCAAGATATTAGATAAAAAGACTTGGGGGAACATTGAATATGGACCTCACATATGATACCATTCCTATTTTTGGGGGGGGTCATAGAAGACTATATAGAGAAGCTCAGTTGGCCTACATTATCAGGGATGAAGCAGATCCCACCAACCATCCTATCTTTTCACTTGACACTGATTTGGGATCCATTTTATTGTAGCTCACTGACGCCCTTGAGCCCCCTATTGAGATCAGAAAGTCCATTACTCTCTATGAAGATTCTCCTCCAATTACCTCTGTGTGGAAAATGTTCTTTGATGGAGCCTCCTCTAGATAAGGTGTTGGTGTTGTAGTAGTCCTTGTTTCCCCTACTCATGAAACTATATCTCTTTCCTACAAGTTAGAATTTGAAACTACCAATAATGTGGCAGAATATGTAGCTCTTGTTTTGGGTTTGAGGGATGCAAAGGACATGGGGATTGAAGATATATTAGTGTTTGGAGATGCTAAGATAATTGTCCAGCAGATTAGGAGTATTTATTAGGCTAAGAACCCTCAGATGAAATCATATAGAAATGAAGTATGGGACCTCATTGACAGTTTTTTCTCGGCTTTCAACATTTCGTTTGTTCCCAGGGAAGAGAATGTCATGGCTGACTCTTTGGCTATATCAACAAGCAATTTCAGAATCCCCAGGCCACCTAACATTAGGTATGATGTAGAAGTAAAATATAGACCCTCCATACTTGACAACGTTTGGAAATTGTTTGAGGACGATCTTGAGATCAAAAGATTCCTGGAAACTGTTGATGTGTTTTCATCATTACACATTGATCAAGATTTCAACTGCAAAATACATCCTCATCCTGATGTTTTCTAAACAAAATTGTTGATCATCACATTGTCCAATTACCCAACAACCACATCCCAAAGGGACTAGTCCCTTTGGAAATATTATTCGACAGAAATGATGTCGCAATAAAAGGTAAAGTCCCAAATGAAGATGTTGATGTAGTTGAGTGCAATATTGGCAAAAAGAAGAATACCAAATTTGTCAAGTTGTCAAGCAGTTTGTCAAAGGAGAAGAGAGTCGTGTGTGTTGAATTGTTAAGGGAATTTGTTGTTCTATTTTCCTGGACCTACAAAGACCTCATAACATATGACACGAGTGTCATTGAGCACAAGATCCCATTGAAAGAGGAAGCCAAACCATTTAGGCAAAAATTAAGACAGATAAATCCTATGTTGCTTCCTATTATGGAGAAAGAGGTAAAAAATTTATTGGATGCCTAGATCATCATTCCTTTGAGGTATTCTGAGTGGGTATCCAACCTGGTCCCAGTAAGGAAGAATAATGGAGAAATCCAAATCTGTGTTGATCTCAGGAACTTGAACAAAAGCTTCAAGAAGGACAATTATCCATTGCCAAAGATGGAACACATATTGCAAAGGGTAATAGGTGCATCCAGGATTTTCATGATTGATGGATTTTCTGGCTACAATCAGATCTCTGTTTTTCCTAAATATAGATAATAGACAACCTTTACCACTCCTTGGGGAACTTTCATGTATGCCAAAATTCCCTTTAGATTAATGAACGCAGGATCAACCTTTTAGCGAGCCATGGACATCGCCTTAATTGGGGAAAAGGATAAATTTGTAGTCATCTATCTGGATGACATAGTAGTCTTTTCTAGATCTGATAAAGAACATTGTTGTCATCTGAGGAAAGTCTTCTTGAAATGCAGAAGGTTTGGTCTTTCCCTGAATCCTAATAAATCATTTTTTCTATGAAGGAGGGAAAGTTTCTAGGGCACATTGTATCAACTGAGGGAGTCAGGATTGATCCCAGAAGAGTTGAAGCAATCCAAACCTTGTCAATCCGTAGATCCAGGAAAGAATTCTAGTCTTTCTTAGGAAAAAATAATTTTCTAAGAAGGTTTGTTTCCAACTTTGCTAAGATGGTAAATCTTATAATAGTGATTTTGAGGAAAGGAAATGAAGTCAAATGGACTGTCGAGTCTCAGAATTCCTTTGATCAAATAAATAAGGCCTTAACTGAAGAACCTATGCTTATCGGTCCTGATTACTCAAAGGATTTCCTAATTTTTTCATTTTCTTCATTTGACACTATAGCAACTATTTTGTTGCATAAAAATGTTCAAGGGTTGGAACAACCCATTTCCTTTTTTAGTCGGACATTGAGAGATGTTGAGGTGAAATATGAAATCATGGAGAAGAAGGCCTACACTTTCGTTAAAGCTCTTAAATATTTTAGATTCTACGTCCTACACTCAAAATTCATTGTGTACGTCCCTTCAGTTGTTGTTAAGGAAGTTCTCATCCAGCCAGACATAGATGGAAGAAGGAACAGATGGATCGCCAAGATCCTTGAATTTGATCTGGAGATCAATCCCACCAAATTGATCAAAGGTCAAGGTTTAGCTAAATTATTGGCTGAGGCTAATTGCCAAGCTTTGGGGGTAAATTTCATCAAATCTTTCTCAAAAAATTTGGATCCTTAGATGTCCAAAATAAGTTCTCAAGTGCCCCCCCCCATTAGTAGGATGTCCTTGGTACAAGGACGTTATATATTTCTTGCATAGGATCTAGCCTCCTGACGGCATGGGAAAGAGCAGGGCCAAATCTTTAAAGCTCAAAGAAATCAAATATTTCCTAATTGACCAAGTCCTATATTGGAAAGACCCTCTAGGAGTGCTTTTGAGATGTCTAGACACGAAGGATGCCCAAAGGATTATATTTTATTTCCATGACATCCTATGTGGGGGACATCATTTTTGGAAAACCATAGCCTACAAAATTCTTAGGGGTGGGTACTACTAACCAACTCTATTCACTGATGTCTGTGTAAAGATCAAGGCTTGCATCAAATGTCAGAAATTCTTTGGGAAGAAGCAACTCAAGTCTCTTCCATTAAATCCTGTGATGGCCTCAACGCCCTTCCAACAACAGGGTCTAGACTTCATTGGAGAAATCCACCCTGCATCAAGCAATCAACACAGATGGATCTTGATTGCCACAGACTATTTTACCAAGTGGATAGAAGCTATCCACACAAGGTGTGCTTCTCATAAGGTGATCATTGGTTTTCTGGAAGATATTATAGCAATATTTGGTTGTCCAAGGAGGATTATCATTGAAAATGATATGTCTTTAAAGGCCAATCCATTGATTTGATTCTGTGAATAGTTCTGGATTAAATTGATTCACTCTACCCCCTACTATCCTCAAGGCAATGGATTAGAAGATTCCTCTAACAAAAGACTTATAAATATTATCAAAATACTATTGGAGGATAAAAAGAAAGCATGGGATTCAAAGCTCAAATTTTCTCAGTGGGTTGATAGAGTGACAACAAATAGGTCCCTAGGCATATCTCCTTTCCAACTTGTGCATGGGATTGAAGCGGTTTTTCCTTCTCAACTTTCCCTACCTGTGGCAAAATTCTTCCAAGACTTCCAAGGAGAGCCCGATGACATGATCAGGAGAATGCATCATCTAGTAGAAGCACAAAAAAATAGAGAGTAGGTGATGGACAGAGCGCATGATCTTTAGTAGAAAATCAAGCAGGCGTTTGACAGGAAAAGCAGTCAAGAGGATTTCCTATCAGGAGATCTAGTACTCAAATGGGATGCTCCCAGAAAAGACAAGGGAAAACATGGTAAATTTGAATCCCTTAGGATCAATCCTTTCTAGATTTCTGAGGCATTTCCAAACAACACTTACTAGTTGTAGAATTTGGAGGTGGACAAAGTTTTTGGTGGCCCTGTAAATGGTGACTTCCTGAAAATGTTTTTTGTTTAAATATTCTATCAACACCCCACCATTGTAAATATCATTTATGTTTTATTTTGTTTTGTTTTTTATAAGAGAATCCACAACCCAACACTAAGTCACTGAAGCTGCAAAAACGGTTCTTAGAGCCTCACGGGGAGGACTCTATCCCCCATGGAGCCTGATGCTAGCACATAAATTTGTCAAAAACTTAAAGTTTTGTGGTTTCTCCCTAAGTATGTATCCTTGCCTGTCCCTCCCCATTTTTGCAGACCTAATTGTAATTTTTCCCTCTGAACTTGTAGCTTGTCTTTTGTTTTCCTTCATCCTTCGATAGACCTATTTTCCTTGTCAGACTATTTAAAAAGTATCGGCCCTCAACATTCCTATTCTCTCTTTGGATGATCATTCCTCTTTCCATCTCTACCTCTGATATTTTATTTTCCTGATCCCTCGATCAATCATTCAAGTAATCCAAATAGGCCACATTTGTGAGAACCAGGCGCAACACTTGAAGCAATCTAATGTCAACTCAAAGCGAGCGAGCAGGATCAGTTTTCAACCATGGATATCCATCAGAGAGATCATATCGATGGCCATTGGGTGATCGGGATCATGTAGTTGCACCAGGTTTAGCATAAAAAATAGGTCCTAAATCGTGAGGTTGATCTTAGCCGTTGGTACCAAAGAGACGCGTGGTGTAGGATCGACATTTCACTGACTCGTAGGATGGAGTAGTCAAAGGGTCGAGTCATGAGGAATCGCAAAACGTGAAGTCGCGAAATAATATGGGACATCCATTTCAAAGGGACACGTGTCACCCGATCCAAAGAATCGTGATTTCGCGATTCAGAGTTTTGAGCACTGAGCACATCATGAGTTCATGAAACATGAAATTGTAACACGCCTAAGAGTTGGTCCGACGATCACAGCCTAGGGTCATATGGAAAGCGATACCAAATGAAAAGCATATGACTATCAAACCAACGAGAAACTAAGATTGTTCGAGGAGATGATCCTAACTGTCAAATTCAAGGAAAATCCAACCGTTGATCCAAATGGGCCATTTCGTGGGAGCGAGCATCGAGATTTTTGAAATCAAAGGGAGTGAAAGCTCCCAAAATGCAAAATCTTGATATTTCATATGGATAAGCATGAGGTCATGGCCCGCGGTCGCATGGGGAAAAGGAAAAGGATTTTCACAAAGAACCAAAGCACCTGAGTTGGTTAGAGAGAAAGATCCACGTGACCTTGAGGTGCCATAATTGAATCAAAGGAGTTGTGATCTCACTTGGAGAATTCATGGGTGTCAGGATTCATCCTGATCCCAATAAAGGTAGTTAATGGAGTTGGGGATGGTGGTTGAAACATCATTTCACCATATAAATGGAAAGCATGGAAAATCTAACCATGGAGGGAAGGCTGTCAGCCGAAAGTTCCCTATCATGGATTTTCTTGTGAAGCCCATACCGATCTGATCTTGCATCTGACAGAAGAATGCAAGTGCATTATGATAGAAGAAGATGCAGACTACAAGCCTTGAATGCATGAATAGAGTGTGCTTCTGAAGGGAGCAAGTTGTTTTGAGTATAAATACTCAGTTTTGATATTTTGTTAAGGTCGATGGTAGAGCTAGGCTAGAGCTAGGCTCCCGTATTGTAAATTTTTAGTAAAGCCTATGGTTTCTAGTTATGGATCTGTATTTGAGACTTCTTGCTTAATCCAAGTCATCTTTATTTCTCCATATTATTATGCATATGATACTGAATGTTCATGATTGAAGGATTCACATGGATTATTGTGACTGTGTTGTAATGGATGTTTGATTGCAGTGTTGTCATAATGTTTTTAGTTTCCTGAAGTTCCGAATCCAAAAATATCTTGTTTTCATAATTTTTCCTCCTTAGGTTGTTGGAAGACTGGATGTCCATAGCAGACCTCTTCACTCTCCTTAAGTTCTTTCCCCTACTCACCACTATACCAAACTTACTGACTGAAGTTATACCAAGACCTCACCTGCTTATGCTTTCCAATCTAGTTTTCTGAGTTAGAACGATACCATCTTGAGTCTTCATCCATTAGACCACTTTTATATTTATTTTTCGTGAAATACAAATTGATGGGTATCAGGCTTATCTCTGTCGCAATCCAGGGGTGACTTCTGGTGCTAACATAATCAGAGGCAATAGTCTGGCAGGGTAAGGCCATACAGTTTTACAGGGCCTAGAAAATGATGTCTGAGGTCAATAAAAGATACTGAAGGGTCGAGACAAAGTCATAGGACAAAGAGAAGGACTGAATCGCCAAAACAATAAGAGTCTGAATTGAAAAATGTTTCATTATAATCATTGATTGGTTTCAAAACTGAAACGTTTCATTGTAACCGGCTTCAAAAGCTGAAGCATTTCTTTGTAATCACTATAATTGGTTTCAAACCGAAGAAAATAAACTGGTATAAATATTAGGAGTTCCAAATGTATTAGCAGTTGGTAGAAGTGCAAGGGTGGCACTTGAGATGTTTGATCTTGAATGTAATTTTCTAAAGCTGAATAGAATACATATACAGAAGTATTTGAAGTCTCTATGAAAATATTCTAATGGCAGTGATATGAGTTTTTTCTTCTCTCTTTGTATGTATTTCCTATGTTTCTAATTCCATTAGCACTGTCTTTTGTTTAAATTGGATAGTTTAAAGGCCTAGAATTCATCTTATGATGCCTATGTATTAATAAATTTAAACTTTGTTAAGTTTCTTCCTAACTAATTCAGAATTCATTTCATTAATTCTTTGATATAGTTACTTGTTTTCCCCTTTCTTCTTACACTCTGTAAATAACAATTTATAACTCAAAGTCATCGCCTCATTAAGCCTTTATCCTCTGGAGAGGTCTACCAATGAGTCAATGTTTCTATTCATTTTCAGAAATTCGATTCCATACCCCTGAGTGTTTCCTCCCATTTCTTGCTCGGTGAATCACAAAACCCCCCAAAAATAAACAAAATATAGCCATTGATTTTCAAAGAAATACCAAGTGACAAGAGAGAGCCCTCTCTGAGGTGAGCAGGCTAGTACCCAACTCTAAAGTTGGTTTGTAGGTTACCTCTGTCATTTTTTGATCAGTCGAACAAATTTACAGAGTGATAACATTCTGGCATCGTTGTTGGTGAATGAAGGTGAAATCTTCCCTTGGAGAAACGACAAAGTTCATATCTGAGTACTGATGGTGAATAGTATTCAGACACAGAAAGCAGGGATGATTTTGAGGATGGAAATTTATTTTAAAATGTAGAAACCTTGGGGAATATTAGTAAACCTTCATATGCCAACTATAAATGTTTGGCGATATTTTTGTAAAAATATTCAAATTTCTAAGGATTCTATATAGTTTGTATAAAATTTTGGCGATTTTTAAGGTAAAATAATTTTATTCTATAGAATTTGGGTGAATCAGTTTTAGAATAGGGAATTATTTTTGGGAAACACCATGGAAAATTAGCCCATGGCCGAAATTTAGCCCCTAAAATCATCCCTGACAGAAAGGTTGTAAATCATTCATCTAGCGACTCCATTTTCAAGAATCTAGAATTCAAAATTTTCATGGCGACCCCACTGTCCAAAGACTCAGTAGCCTGAAGATTTTATTGGTGACTCCAATCAAACTTCAAATTTGATTCAGAGACTACACTGGAGGATGAGATCCATCGACAAATATATGAAAGTACATCAAGGGAGAAAACAAGTACCTAAAGTTGAGTTTTTTCCAGGACATAATATTTTTTGTTACTAAGTACATTTTGTCCTTTATTGAACATTCTAAACAAATTTTTCTTTACCTGCTACATTCAAATGATGATCATGAGAATCTTGCAATTGTATATCCTCCTCCTAAATTTGCACATATGTCTCCTCAGTTTATCACTCATTTTTATCAATGTCTTCCATCTGAGCCATCTGATGACCATAGGCAAGTTGATGAGCCTCATGAAACCAAGGCTGATGTCTCACCTCTTGTACTTCATCCAAAACCCTACGAGATTCAGAATAGATACATTCCTTTAAAACTGCCTCACATCCTTCATGATTTTCCTCCAAATCACTATAAGTACCTACCTGTGTTTGATGGAGAACCTAGTGACATCAAAGCTGAAAAACACATCCAAGATTTTGAACATTTTATAGATTTGCTTGAGATTGATCATGATGATGTTTGTATGAGGGCCTTGTCTCAATCCTTGAAAGGGGATACCAAATACTGGTTTAAAAATTTGTAGCCAGAGACAATTAGATCATGGGAGGAATTGAAGAATGTCTTTTTGAAGTTTTGGGGCAAGAAGAAATATTAGGATATACAACTTACAGATTTATATGCCTTGAAAAGGTAGATCAATGAAACTATTTCTACATTCAGTAGAAGGTTTTCCAATATTTATTACAATTTGCCCAAATAAATTCAACCCACTGAAGCTGCTACCATGCTCCATTATGCAACAACTCTTCATCCAGATTTGTCTTTCCTCCTGATGGAAAGAAGACCTAAGTCCTTACAACAAATTCTTAATGATGCTCAAGAGATTCAACACAATATCCAAGCATGTAAACAGATTCAAAATGAGGAGTTGGATGCTAAAGAACATGACAGTGAATATGAATAGAAAATAGTTGATTTGAATCTTGAGCAGAGAGATAATTATATCATATGCCCTCTTGAAGTTTCAAATGATAATGATTTTGAAAAGGATTATATTCCACTTATTGAAAAAGAAGGTACTCATTTATCTTCTGACCCATCCTATGATAAGCAAGGGGATAATTATTTTATGTATTCATTTGTAGACAGTCAAGAAGATGAATTTTCAAATCAGCTTGTTGAAGAGCAGGTTGATGTTCCAAGATTTACCTTGTTAGATGACACTGCAGATGTTGTTGATTTGCCTATATATGACGAATATGATGATGATTGTGATGTTGATGTCCTAGAACAACCAGTTGCATGTTCTCTATCGGAAAATGTTCATTTTCAGCAGTGTAATGAGAATAATCATCCTACATATCACAGTTGCAAAGAAGAATATGAAGAAAGTACAAAAACATCCGAAGGAAAATATTTACCTTTATGCTTTTCTTCATTTAAATTGTTGAAAGAAAATTTTAAAATCATCAGTGAAGCAAAGGAATGTGTGCTTCTTTTCTTCATTTAAATTGTTGAAAGAAAACTTTAAAATCATCAGTGAAGCAAAATAATGTGTGTTGATGCCAAATCACATTGATTCACTAGAAAAATTTGACAAGAAGTTGTAGCATTCTTCTCATGTGTTTTATGACCCTGTTACTTATGTAAAAGGTCTTGTCAATTAAAAAATGCATCCACTAGTTGAAGATGAATTTGAAAATGAGTATGTTGATCAATCCAAAGAAATTGAAAAATGTGCATATGAAAGAAGTGAAGAAAATGAAAAAGGTTTTGAATCAGGTGAAAGAACCTTGCCATTGTGTTTTTCTTCTTTCAAATTTCCAAAGAAAAATGTTTATAATGTTTCAAATAAAAAATCCTCCAGGCATGATGTTGAATATGAAGAAAGTTGTGGACTTGCAAGTGAAAACTATCTTCAATTATGTTTTTCTTCCTTTGAATTATTGAAAGTAAATCATGAGATAACAGAGGAAGCAGGGAAGTCTGAATGCATTCACAGTGACATTGTTTTCCATGAGAAAATTGTTATCAGTGAGGAAGACCAACAGCCTTTTGATGCATTTAATGACCGTGTTGTTGATTACATGGAAGGTTATTTCAGTTCATATTTGCAGCCTGTGATCAAATACCAGCTTGGAAATAAATATGATGGTCAATCAACATTAGTGTTAGATATGGATTGCCTTTAACCAAGGGTTTCATTTCAGCTAGCACCGTATTCTGATTCAGAAGATTATTATTTCCATCAATCTCAGAAGTTTTTTCAGCCTCTTGGTGGAAATCAACAGGTTAAATCACATGAAAACAAGAATGCAGTGGAAGGGGTGAAGCATGATTGTTGTTTTGTGCATGTTTTAGAGGATCCATTTGCAGTTTTGTTGGAGGCAGTAAATGGTCCCAATGTTTTTAATTTTTTGAGACTTGAATTTATAGGTAAATTGTTGAATGAATTATCAGTAAATAGGCTTTGGAGCAAGCAAGTGAAAATAAAACAAACAATGGATAAAATGCTTGCATGGTTGCATTGGCATTATGATTTTACTTGATTGGTAGTTCATTTCAGTAGTTAGGGTAGGTAGGAGTGAATAAGATTGTTGGTCAAGCATTTTTTAGTTTGGATTTTTAGTAGTGTGTATAGTCAGATTTTAGTGGTGTATTTAGCATTCAATCTTCAGTTGAGAGACATGTGCAGACTTTGGTTTTCAATGGACAGTGATGACAAGTCAGAGAAATGTACACATATGTTTTGGGAGCATTCCAATGGATCAGGCACCAGGTATATGATTTCTTTTCTACCTCATTAGGAGGATAACATCCCCAGTTGGAGCCAATCTTATCACATGTTCAATTTTTTAGGTGAAATCAAGGTTTCAGGATCTAACAGGATGGTAAACCGGTTTAGAATCCTAATAAAATAATGAAAGGGGCTAAATCTGGAAAGAAAGTGTAATGTCCCCCACCTCTTACAGAGGTAATGAGGAGACTTAGTGGCCTGAGCACCCCCACTAGGTCATAGTCTCACAATGAAGGGGGGGAATTCAAGAAGTTAAAAGTTATATTTTTAAGTTGACTTAAGAAAGGAAAAGGAAAGGAGTAAAAGATAACTCAACAGAATAATAGAAGATTAACCTTGGGAGTTAACCTAACTCAACAGAGAATTAGAAGGAAAAGTATAAGGAAGAGGCTGGGGTGCACCTATTACTCATTCTGGTTTTGGATTAGCATTTTCTATTGCTCTTGAGCATTCAATTTGGGGGTTTTGATGTACAAACCCTTGTGAGCAACTCAGTGGTGAAATATCCACTCACCTTGTTCCACAGCTTGGTCTCGAGGATGAATGACTCCTCCACACCATTCTAGTCTCAGGGCCAGTTTATCAAGGGAGGTTCGATCCAGCTTATCCTGAGGGCCTAGGGCCATTCCGACAGTTGGGTTTTGTTTGCAGGGGTAGGACCATCAGTTTGAGGGATTTTCTGGAGGGTTATCATCATTCTATATTTGTCTACAAATTGGGACGTCGTGGAGCCATAGGGGACGTCCTATGATTTAGTAAAACTTAGATCTAGGGAGATCTGCTTGAGATATGAGCCTGAAACTTCTCCCACAGGGTTCTCATAGCCCGATCTATATTCTTGGATATTTTCAGAGCATTTGGAGGCCTCCTCCATCAGGGTCGAACTAGCTAGGGTTTCAGTCATCTAGTGGGGCACACCATTCAATGAAGAACTCAGATCTACGGGGTTTGAGAGTGGATTTGGGAATTTGTACATATGGGTTTTCCTTAAAGTTGCCTGATCTATCATTTGGCATATTTCTCGGGATGATTGGCCACTTTTGGTAGCAGGGAAGAATTATTCAGGGCTTCAACATTCTAGCAGGATGGGGCACTTTCTGGCTTGGAGGCTGAGCATTAGTGCAGCTCAGATCTGCTTGATTTAGTCTTCATTGTATATCCAGCCTTTGGAGGCTTATTTTGTATTGTCGGGAGCATTTTGTAGCAGCTCATATCTATTTCTTGTACGACCATCTGAGGTTTATGCTAGATCGACCATCTATTGTATTGATCTTACATTGGTCATAATAAAAAGGTAAGATATTTGCTTGTGCTTCTACATCTTGAATATATTGTGATCTTCATGTGTTGATGAATCTTGTATGCACTTAATAACTCAATAAATTAGTATTAGTTACTGATTCCAAGAAATAATTTGGCTTGGGATCATTACAGTGGTATCAAAGCCTTGATCCTCCAAACCTGTGGAGAGATCGATGCATGCAGAAGTACAGGGGAATTGTTATGGGTCGAAGGAAGAAAAACAACAGTTAAATAGAGGCAGAAATGGAAGGGTCAGGAGACAACCATGAGCCTCAGGGCTTGGCTCTCTTAGTAACTGAATTTGATAAGTTCCAACAAAACATGAACCACACAGAAAGCACGTTGGTCGGATAGTTGGATGAGTATCAGGAAACCAACAGAAGGGGCAAGCCGAAATCTCTGAAACCTTGAAGAAAGTTGATGAGAATCTATAGAAAATGAACGAGAACCAAACTAGGATAACTGACCTTCTGATGCAAGTAACCCATCAAGGCAAAGATCCTGATACATATGGGAATAAGGAGGCTGGAGGGTCCGGTGGAACCCATGAGGAAGACATATATAACCCGGAGAAAGCACCAGGATCTGAAGGAAGTCTCGGAGGTGGCACATTCCATGGGTAGATGGGTAGCAGGACCAATCATAGGCCATACGTTCCAGTGTTCACAGACGAACCGCTAGGCCAAGACTCAGGTAGCAGAGCTAACCCCAGACCATACATGCCCACATTTACAGATGAGCAAGAGAAACATGAACAGGTTGAAGATTTTGTGGCACAATTAGCTAGGAGTACCAGGGAATACTACAGCTTGGATATGAAAGTTCAAAGACAGATGTCCCTAGACCAGTATTGTCAACTCAAGTTCAGAAAATAGCCTAGGACGAACCACAGGGGCAACTTTGAGTTTGAGCGAAGGGCGGGGAAGATATAGATTCCATACTTTGATGGTACGGCTAAGATGACATCATAAGCATGGGTGCAGAAGTTGGATACTTACCTGCAACTTAACCCCATGAGAGAGATGGAGGCCATAAAGTTTTCCACTATGTACTTGGATGGCAAGGCCCACAACTGGTGGTACCATGGTCTCACCACACTCGGCCACAACTAGATTGTATCCTATACAGAATTCACTCAGAGGCTCATTGATAGATTTGATCTAGGAGATCATGAGTTACACTTCTGAGAGATCACCCAACTCAAGCAAACAGGTACGAATGAGGCATACATTGATGAGTTCCATAGGTTGGCAGTGATGGTGTAAGATATGTCCCCAACTAGGCTCATGATTCTCTTTACAGAAGGATTGATGGAACCCTTGAAGTTTTGGGTTAAGGCCTTCAAGCCTACCAGCCTACAGGAAGCCATTTGGAAGACGAGGGATCTGGGTCCAGCTGATAAACCAAAATTCATACCCAGACCACCTCTTAACAGTGGTGGAAGAGATCAAATGCCTCCAATAAACCAGGGAGGACGTGACCTTAAGGGTTATGACAAGGGTCGTCGCATAATAGATGACAACACCAGGAGGGAACTGAGAAGGAAGCAACTCTGCTTCACATGCAAGGAGCCATGTAATCCCTCACACAAGTGCATGGGACGAGGACAGGTACATTACATTGAGGTCACTTCAAATGATGAAGAAGAGGATGAGTATGGTTAGATACAAAATATGGAGGCCGAAACATTAGAGGCAATAGAAGAGGAGGTTCCAGAACTAGACTATGCGGCTGGAGAGAAGGCTACATTGGCATCTATCAGCGGGGTACCCAAGTTCAACACCTTTAGGATGAGAGGGGTCTTACAAGGACAGAGAGTGTCAGTTTTGATTGATGGAGGAGCTTCCCA
>ML781962.1:969744-1006684 GCA_009831015.1 Picea engelmannii | reverse complement strand
GGGATTTTCTGGAGGGTTATCATCATTCTATATTTGTCTGCAGATTGGGACGTCGTGGAGCCATAGGGGACGTCCTGTGATTCAGTAAAACTCAGATCTAGGGAGATCTGCTTGAGATCTGAGCCTGAAACTTCTCCCACGGGGTTCTCATAGCCCGATCTATATTATTGGAGAGTTTCAAAGAATTTGGAGGCCTCCTTCATCAGGGCCGAACTAGATAGGGTTTCAGTCATCCAGTGGGGCACACCATTCAATGAAGAATTCAGATCTACGGGGTTTGAGAGTGGATTTGGGAATTTGGACATCTAGGTTTTCCTTACAGTTGCTCGATCTATCATTTGGCATATTTCTCGGGATTATTGGACACTTTTGGTAGCAGGGCATAATTATTCAGGGCTTCATCATTCTAGTAAGACGGGGCACTTTCCATCTTGGAGGTTGAGCATTAGTGTGGCTCAGATCTACTTGATTTAGTCTTCATTGTATATCCAGCCTTTGGAGGCTTATTTTGTATTGTCGGGAGCATTTTGTAGCAGCTCATATCTATTTCTTGTACGACCATCTAAGGTTTATGCCAGATCGACCATCTATTGTATTGATCTTACATTGATCATAATAAAAAGGTCAGATCTTTGCTTGTGCTTCTACATCTTGAATATATTGTGATCTTCATGTGTTGATGAATCTTGTATGCACTTAATAACTCAATAAATTAGTAGTAGTTAGTGATTCCAAGAAAGAATTTGGCTTGGGATCATTACAGAAAGAGATAAATCTAGAAGGCCCATAGAGTTGATTGGGCCCGACACATCATAGATCACGAGGCACCAAGATCGACGGTCGAGGACGATTTCGAGGTGAGAAGTTGCGCGGAGGATAAATTTGGGAGAACGGGCTGAAATGAAAACCATGGTTTTTGCTCAGGACTACGTGGTGCCACCAGGTTCATTTTGGGGCGAAAATAGGGTTTCCCCAAACCACTTCCTCGCACCCCCGAAAAACGACCATTAGTCATTTAAATTATTTGATTATTTTTATTTTTTAAACTAGACCATTATACCTTGGCACAAACATCGTCCTTCACCTGCAACTCAACCACACGCTAACTCGTCTCGCCAGTTCCACTCGTTTTCAGGAAGGGAAATATATGAGATCAGGTAGTCCCTAATTTGCAATCGAAGGCAATAGTTCGGTTGGGTAAGGCCATATGGCTTTCCAGGGCCTAGAAAATGATGTCCGATTTCAATATAAGACAATGAATGGTCGAGACTCAGTCAGATGACAAACAAAAGGATGAAAACGCCAAAAGAGCCAGATTCTGAATCGAATTTTTTTTCATTATAATCATTGATTGGTTTCAGAACTAAAACGTTTCATTATAACCGGCTTCAGAAGCCAAAGCATTTCTTTGTAATCACTGTAATCGGTTTCAAACCAAAGGAAATCAACTGGTATAAATATTAGGAGTTCCAAATGTATTAGCAATTGGCAGAAGTGCAAGGGAACGCTTGAGCTGTTTGAACTTGAATTGAATTTTCTGAAGTTGAATAGAATACATATGCATAAGTATTTGAAGTCTCTATGAAAATATTCTAATGGTGGTGATATGAGTTTTTTCTTCTCTCTTTGTATGTATTTCCTGTGTTTCTAATTCCATTAGCACTGTCTTCTGTTTAAATTGGATAGTTTAAAGGCCCAGAATTCATCTTGTGATGCTCTTCGCTTATGAAATTCAAACTGTGTTAAGTTTCCTCCTAACTAATTCAAAATTCATTTCATTAATGCTCTGATGCAGTTACTTGTTTTACCCTTTCGTATTACACTATGTAAATAAAAATTTATAAATCTGATTCATCGCCTCATTTAGCCTTTATCCTCTGGAGAGTTCTACCGACCAGTCAATGTTTCTATTCGTTTTCAGAAATTTGACCCCATATCCCTAAGTGTTTCCTCCCATTTCTTTCTAGAAGAATCACAAAAACCCCAAAAAACAAACCAAATCTATCCATTGATTTTCAAAGAAATACCAAGTGACAGGAGAGAGCCCTCTATGAGCTGAGAAAGCTAGTACCCAACTCTAAAGTTGGTTTATAGGTTACCTCTGTCGTTTGTTTATTAGCCAAAAAGTTTTATAGAGTGATAATGCATTTGTTACTGTTTATTTGTATGATATATTGGTTTATAGTGCTACCTAGGAGGAGCACATCTCACATCTTATGTAGGTGTTAGATACTTTGAAAAATCACCAGTTGCTTGCCAATCTCAAGAAATGTGATTTTTCTCAGCAGACTTTGGTGTATTTGGGGTATGTGATCGGTGGAGGGGAGCTCAATACAGATCCTACAAACATGTAGGCCATCATGAAATGAAAATTCCATACAAATTTCACTAAAGTTAGGAGTTTTGTTGGGGAAACACAATACTTGTGGAAGTTCATAGCTTCATTTTCAGTGGTATCTTCACCACTCCATGCCATAACAACCAATGTTCATGGATTATTTTAGGGGCTAAATTTCGCTCATGGGTTAATTTTCCTTGGTTTTTCCCAAAAAAAGTTTCGCTATTCTAAAAATGATTTGCCCAAATTTTATAGGATAAAATTATTTTACCTTAAAAATCGCCAAACGTTTATACAAACTATATAAAATCCTTTAGAAATTTGAATATTTTTACAAAAATATCGCCAAACATTTATAGTTGTCATATGAGGGATTAGTAAGATTCACCAAGGTTTCTACATTTTAAAATAAATTTCCATCCTTAAAATCATCCCTACCAATGGTAATAGTTTCTAGTGGGGAGAGAATCAACAAAAATTCCTTTGTTGAGATGAAAATAAATATCATTCAAGCACCAATGCTCGCACTACCAAACTTGTATAATCCTTTTGAAGTGGAGATAGATGCAAGTGGGTATGATATGGGAGCAGTATTGATGTAGGGAGGAAGACTTGCATGCTATCATTTTGAAGTATTTCATGGGTCTATTATCAACTACCCTACCTATGATAAGGACCTCTATTCCTTGGTACAATATGTCCAAAGTGGAAGCAATGTATGATTGGAAAGGATACCATTAACCACACCGATAATAAGCCACTACAGTGTTTTCAAGACCAGAGTAAGCTACAACAAACCAGGCATTACAAGTGGGTGCAGTTTTTATAATAATTTCATCTAGTCATCAAGTATAAGAAGGGTAGCACAAATAAGTTGGAAGACATTCTTTCACGGTCACCCACATCCAATATTACAACTTTTGGAACTCCGATGCACATGGATCCTTTTACCCATGATGCATACAAAGAGGCATACACATAATATGATAACTTCAAGGAGGTCTATTAGCAGCTACAAGGACAAATTTATATAGAAGAAGTTGATGGAAAGGTTGATTATCATTTCTAGAATGGTTTAATATACAATCTCAACAAGCTCTATGTCCCTAAAGGTGAATGATTGTAACTTATCATAGAGGTTCACACCTCCAAGGTTGCAGGACATTTTGGTGTTGGGAAGATAGTTTTCAACTTACAAAGGTATGTGTACTAGCTCAGAATGCAAGAATACATATCAACGTATATTAGAGGATATATACTTTATTTTACCAGCAATCCTAGTAACAGGAAGCAAGGTCTATACCATCCATTACTTGTACCCACTTGACCTTGGGAAAGTATTTCTATGTATTTTATGGGAGGTTTCCCAACAACTAAGAAGGGACATGACTATCTATTTGTGGTAGTTGACAAGTTTAACAAAATGTGTATTCTCATGCCTTATAAAAGGCTATCAATGAACAAGAAACAACAAACAAGTTATTTGAACAGGTTTGGGTTCTCTTTGGGATTAGGTTGATGGTTATTAAAGGAGAATATATGACACAGGATGAAAGAACAAAAAACAAAGGTGGTTATGTATTTCAATATTATAGACAACGTGAAGTTGTATACCACTTTAAGAACTTGTTTGTTGGTACAAACCTCCAACTACAAATAATTCTAAGTAAGAACTCATCAAAGGTATGATAGTTATTACTTTACTCTAAGCATGAGAAGTTAATGGAGACCTGTTGGCACAGGGGTAGTCCCAGGGTTCAATGCTACAACAACACACCAACAAGACCCTAATTACTGGCCCTTTCGGCAACACCTGTGAAGCAGATGAAGTCTCACCCAAGGTAGAGGCAGGGGTGGTTGCAGGACTTAGATGTCTGCAACCTTAGTTGGGACATAGATCTTTGATTATAATCACTTAATAGAGCACTCAATAGTTATACTTGTCAATATTCAGTTCTTATTTACAGCGCAGTTAAACCCTAATTACAGCATAACGCAATATCCAACCAGATATAGCATCTAACAACACGTAACATAACAAAATAGATCAGTTCTTAATAGATTCATCACTAAGCATATGTATATAAATCAGATCTAACATCCATCCATATTATTAAGCACTAAGCATCAACATAGCATTCATCTATATTAAAGAACTAAGCACATCAACACATTTCACAAAGTAGAGCGACATAGCATATACATGGTTCACCCCCCCTTTGGGGCTACATCCAACAACTCTTCTTCTCTTGTATTATATTTTGTTAATAAATTACATTCATAGAGCCTCAAAAACCCTACTCTGTATATGACAGGATATCTGTGTGCACCTCACCATATCCTCCTTCCCCGAGCTAGGTTATAGCACTAAGCCTTCTACATTCACTTGCACTCAGCTCTACAAGATTCATGCAGTGTGCATAGAGAACTTATAATACTTCGATTACATAGATTGATCACTACCACTTATCACATTGGCCTAACATCACATAGATTCTCTTCCTTACATTGCCTAGACATTTATTTATACTTTACAAAAAAGGCCTAATCATGGGTAAACCCATGGGCTGACATTCCATACCCATTACATAATCCCAAACCCCAAAAAGGGGCTGATATTCGGTGATATCTTCTTCGTCTTGCACTCCTCCTTCAACAGGATGTCAAAGTCCCAAAATAGGTCAAAATCAACCAAGGATCTCCCAACTCTTGGTCAAGGGCCAACAGGCCCCCAACACTCACCTATGACTCATCTCGAGTCACTATGATCTGGGTAGTTCTTCTTTGAAAGCCTCAATATTGGCTTGAGATGCTTCAATTTTTTGTTGTGCCATGACTTTTTGTTAAGTGAACTCTTGGATGACTTCCTTGTTCATAGGTCCTTCTAGGCATTGTTCTGTTGAAGTAACAACTTGCTCTAGTTATGCTCCTCGACCTTTGATCTCTGTGAACAATTGGTAAGCCTCATCCTGTACAGGTTGGAGACTTTGAGTCACTTCCATGACTTTGCTCTGAATGGTGTGAGCCTGCTATTGGGCAGTGCACTGCTCCTGGGATCATTTCATTCTTTCCACAACTGACAAGGGGTTCAACTGTGCCTGTATTGTCTCTTCTTGTTGCTTCGCCTCCTGGAGATGCAAATCCAGTTCCTTTAGTTCCGAATTCTCAATGATTTTCTCATAATTTTGGGCACTATAATCATTGAGTTTCTTTCATTCCATGGAAAAAGATTTTATTCTCTCGACTGTGCTCTAGGCAGTCGCTTCTCTTTGATCTTTGACATCCTGCGGAGTGTTGGGAACTGTGTGGAGCTCTAAATCCGCTATTCTTTGTTGTAGTTGTTGGATGGCTTCCACAAGCTGCTCTACCTGATGCTCAACCTGGTCTTTTTCCTGTGGCTCTAATCCTATCACAGAGCAAAGTAATTTGTTGACTTCTTCTTTTACCTCGACTTGCCCTATGAGCAATTGTTCCTTTTCTTGTTCCATTTGCAATTTCTTCTCATCAAAATTTGTCTGGAGAGCAATCTTCTCCTTCTCTGCAACTCAACATTGTTCTATAAGTACTCCTTGTACTTGTGTTAAAGCTTGGTTGTCTTGTTCTGTATCCTCTTGTGCTCGTCAAAGGAGAGATTCAATTGCATATGCTAGTCGGCGAAGTTGGGTTGGCTCATATCCCAATTCTTGTTCTCCTTATGGCGGGGGCTCAGTGGAGACTGCGCGACTGGACTGAGAAGCTTGTTGTACCCCTCGGAGCTTGAAATTATATCATATATTTTCTCCTACTTCGCTCCTTGTTTCTCCACAATTTCCAGTGAAGCATCGTTTAGAGCTGCTATGATGAAGTCAAAGTCATCAGGAGTAAGTGTAGCATCTAGGTCACAGTGGCTCTTTATTTCTTCTAGGAAGAAGGTTTCGGGGGAGAAACCTTCCTCTTCTTCAAGGGGTGAAATGCATCTCTGGGTTGTGTTACTTCGCCTTTATTTTGTTTAGCTTCTTTGTCCTTCATCTCTTCTACATCTCCATCACCTCCTCGCTCAGGTGATATGGAAGCAGTCTTCCCTGAGGCACTCCTTAAATCTTGGACCTCTTCAATATTCTACTGGTTCCAGGTGTTTCTTGTTATTTGTGAGTGGTCTCCAGGTTGTCCAGTTCAGGATTAGACATATCTATAGGGTTGATGGGGATAAGAATGTCTGCAGACTAGTCCTTAGTGATCTCCTCCAGGTCCTCTTCTGTAATTTTATAGTACGAATGGAGTTGTTCCTTGTGTTCATCGGCTCGCGATGTAATGTAAGTGAAATGTTGATTTGCGCTGAACCTCATCAGAGGTTGAAAGCTCTGTAAGGTGTTCAAAGTCATGCAAGGATTAGCTTCGATGGCTCTCTTTAGCTGAAGGTAATAGGTATGAAAAACAACGTTCGACTGCCACAGTTTGTTCATATCTCTTGAATACCAAAGGGTAGAGAAATTAGTGGAAAGTGGCTCAAATGGTTCGATATCCGAGAAGGTTGCACCTTCCGGCATTTCCCAGGAAACAAAGGAGATAAGGATCATGAGCCAGCTGAAGAGAATCTCATAGCCCAGATCCTGTTCTTCGCGACAGTCTAGTTCAAGCTGGTTGACTAGGTACTTTGTCCAGTTCATTTGTAAGCCTTCTACACACTTCCTGCAAGGTCGATGACAAATACCATGACCTGTGTTGGTTGGTTCTTGTGTACCATATTTACAGCTATTAACTAACATGTTAGGTGCACTGTGCCATTCTATATGGAGGCTACCTTGTAGCCTTGTGTCCCTTTCTCAACATCGTCATATGTGTCCTTAATCTTCTATGCTAGCATGCGATCTGTGGCTTTTCCTGGGTAGAACTCCTACGGGTTATGTCCTTGCATACTCCTATGATCCTATGGATCAGCTTCGAATCGACTGTAATATGGCGGTCTAGCCATAAATAGTCACCATGGTAACATGATAATAGCAACTTGACATAGGCATTGAATTCCTGGTATCTTCCGAAGTGTGGGATTTTCATGACATTTAACAAGGTGGACTACACGAGGTTCATCATCCATTACTGAGGGATGATCTTTGAGTTCTTCCCCTTCATTCTAGTTAGGTACTTGTACGAGGCGAGCATGTTATTATTCTTGTGATCTCCGAGGTTGAAGTCGCTAAACTTCAACACTGCGATCTTGTCTTGTTGTGCTCGAACTGTGCATATCCCCTTCGGGAGGTACGTAGTGACCATGGTGTACTCAAAATATCTGGGTACACTATCATGACTTACTGTATCAATTAGAGGCGGGATATAGTTAGGTAATATAGATGGGATCAACTTCTCATTGGCTAGGTCATCTATGTGTTTGGTTCTCTTTTCTGCTGATGGTCGGGATGGTCTAGCTCCGCGAGCACTCAACGAAGAGGCTTGCACTCCTCTCATCGATGATGCTTGTACACCCTCAGACATCATTATTTCAGGCATGGATCTCTTAGTCATGAGTTCGATGAGTACTTCCTTCACAGACACTTCGAGTGTGCTCATTTCTTCGGACATACATGCTCGTGGTTGAATATCTTGAGTTCGAAGATTAAATGCTCAATGCAATGGGATAGACATCAATAACACGATGATCACTGTGCAAAATCATCTATTCTCCGGGCTCAAATTATCAGTTATCAAAAGTGTTCTCGATGCGTAGCACGACGGGATAAATAGATACTTGGTGATGAATCTCTTGCAACGGGTAAGAATCCTTCATTAACTTAGTTATGTTCGTTATGGCGTAGTCCCAATGCTCTGGTGGAAATTTGTCTGACCATTAATGCCTTTCTTCCCATTTGGGGCATCATTCTACCAGATATACTGGTCCCAACAATTATATTTCTTCGCCATGGTGAAGTGCCATGTGACGTTCTGACATCTCGACGAAGTTCCATTTTTGCAAATTTTCTTTCTGCTAAGTTCCTTCTGGATCCTTCTGGATCCTTCTGTAATTTTTCGATCTTAGCTCTCTTCTTACTTAACTTTCTATCATTTTTCCCAATGAATTTCATCTCGGTATTCCTTTTCCCATTCTGATTCTTATCTTCTTTTGGCATAGTATCTTCGCGTTGTTGAGATTCTTTCCTAGAAATTAGGGGTAATACTTCATCTGTATATGGAATAGGTACTACAATCTTCTATGGGTATTTTAGTTTTCTTCTAGCTTCGACATTCCATTCTTTATTTTAAAATAGCTTCGCTTGGTTCTTGTGTTTTTCAATCAAGTGTGCGATCCTCCTAGTCATGAAATCTTTTAGCTCTTGCTTCTTTTGTTCTCAAACTTCTTTTTCTTCCATTCTGGCCTGATCTATTTCAATACAAGGTTTTCTGAGAAACATAGTGAATGGAGTGTTGTCCTCAATAAATTTAACAACTTCAAATTCCTCCTCTGTCGAAGTCCCATTGACATTCATAGATATCTGGGTAAGATTTCTACATAGGTTTTTCATCTTTCCTCTGAATAGACCTATTCCTCCCAATGAAGGAATCATAGCAGGATTCCCTAAAATTTCCCAAGTCCTTTCTGTCATGATATTCACCTGTGTTTCTTCATCCATAACACAGTCAATGTCAAAGTCTCCTATTCTTGTTTCAATGCATTCTTTTTCTTTGAAGACCTCTGATAAGTTGATATGTTGGTGGTCATTCAGGGTTCTTTGCATCTGTAGTAATACTTTCCCTGATTCTTTATGGGGTTCTACCATAACCTTAGTTTCTTGACCTTGCTCATGGTCTTCTTGTCTCATATTCATCCTTTCAAGATGAGCAATCATTCTAGGGCAATCCAAAACTTCATGGTCCATAGCTTTGCAACAAAGGAAACTAGGTTTTCTTCCAGGGCATCCCATAGAAAGATGTCATGGTTTTCTGCAACTATAGCAGAGGGTTAATCCTCTCTTTCTCTTAAATGATCCCCAGCCTTTCCTGTACTATGCACTAGGATCATAGTAGCTAACCTGCAAAAAATTCTTTCTAGTGTCCTGCATCCATTTGTTAGTCCAAACATTCTTTCTATACATAGGTATACCATATTTTTCACTATTCTTATCATATCTACTTATATGACATCTTCTTTCATCTGTCAGTGCCCTAGTTTTCAAGCTAGGACAAATCTTATCAAACATGCCTAGATCTAGACTTTAGAAACAAAAATTTCCACTAATCTTACTTCTACAGAACACAAAGCTTCCAGATCTAAAAAAAATTCACTATTCTTACCTTTATCAGAGAACAAAGCTTCAGATCTTACCTCTTTTCTTTAGATTGGACTTCTTTTCTTTAGCACAAAGCTTCACAAACTAAGTAGAGTAATGTGCACTAGAGTGAGAGATCTACGCACAGAGCTTTCACAATTTTAGGTCAGATCTTTGCACAAAGATTCTTCTTTCTCAGTTCCTAGCAATCACAGTTTCGTGTCCTGGAAACAAAACCATTTGTTGGAACAGGGGTAGACCCAGGGTTCAACGCTACAACAATGCACCAACAAAACCCTAACTATCCTCCCTTTTGGCAACACCTGCAAAGAAGATGAAGTCTCACCCGAGGTAGAGGTAGGGGTGGTTGCAGGACTTAGATGTCTGCAACCTTAGCTAGGACACAGATCTGTGATTCTAATTACTTAACAGAGCACTCATCAGTTATACTTGTCAATATTCAGTTCTTAGTTACAATGCAGTTAAACCCTAATTACATCACAACGTAGTATCCAACTAGATATAGCATCTAACAACACTTAAAATAATGAAACAGATCAGGTCTTAACAAATTCAACACTAAGCATATGTATATCAATCAGATCTAACATCCATCCATATTATTAAGCACTAAGCATCGATAGATCATTCATCTATATTAAATCACTAATCACATTAACATATAAGCACATCAACACATTGCACAAAGCAGAGTGACATAGCATATACGTGGTTCACCCCCCCCTTTGGAGCTACATCCACCAACTCTTCTTCTCTTCTATTATCTTCTATTAATCAGTTACATGCACAGAGCCTAAGAAACCCTACTCCGCATAGGACAGGATATCTGCACGCACCTCGCCAGATCCTCCTTCCCTGAGCTAGGTTACAACACTAAGCCTTTTACAGTCACTTGCACTCAACTCTGCAAACTTCACACAGTATGCACATAGCACTTACAATCCTTCGATCACTCGCACTTAGCACATTAGCCTAACATCACATAGATGCTCTTTCTTACATTTCCTAGACATTTATTTATACTTTACAAAATAGGCCTAATCATGGGTAAACCCATAGGCCAACATCCCATACCCATTACATGATCCCAAACCCCCAAAAGGGGCCGAGATCCCGCGATATTTTCTTCATCTTGCACTCCTCCTTCGACAGGTTGTCGAAGTCCCAAAATAGGTCAAACCTAACCAAGGATCTCCCAACACTTGGTCAGGGGACAAAAAGACCATTACTATGAGAATTGATCATGATGGTCTACCTTAATTACCATAGGTATGTATACCACCCAATGATTGTCGTAAATATGGGCTATCTCTTTCCTTTCAATATCGAGCCTCTCCTTTATTTGCCTCACCTTTACTTTCCATTTCTTTCCTTCCCATTTCTTTCCATTCCTTTCCATGCCTTTCATTTCCATGTCTTTCCATTCCTTTTCTTTCCCTACCTATCCTATACCTAGACATATCACATGACCTAAACCTAGACCTATATATACAACTAGACCTTTCATTGTCTTTCCTTTCCTTGGCTTACCATGCCTTGGATTTCCTTGCTTTGTCTTGTCATGTATTTTTTTGTCTTGTCTTGCCTTGCCTTTCCTTGCCTTGTATTTCCATGAATTGTCTTTTCATGCCTTTCCTTTCCTTTCCTTTCCTTACATTAATGTTCAAATATATTTCTCCAACACTTTTGTATATTTCCCTTGTGACTTTTCCTCATGGAACTTTAACTGTAATATTATATAACTTTAATTAGCCACTTACAAGTTTCATATCTCTATAGGGAGAATATATATTCTTATTTTCATTATCACTTATCCCTTTGAAACTCAAAATATTTCTTATTATTTGTTTTGAAGTGAAAGAAATAATATGGTACTACATAGTGAGTAATCAATTTGTTGAATACCTCCATTAGCACTTGTTCTGACTCCACTAGCACTTGTTGATCCTCCACTAGAAATTTATGATTGATTGAAATTCTTGCTTCATTTTATGTTTGTTATGGCATTTTTTTATTTTGTGGTTCATTTTTGTTGTTAGGGAACTATGTCTAGTCATTTGTTTCCTTTCCTTGCATTTTCTTGGATTTTTTTGTATTTCCTTGCCTTTCCTTGCCTTGTCTTGTCATTCCTTTCCTTATCTTGCCATTTCTGGCCTTTCCTTGCCATTTCTGGCCTTTCCTTGCCTTAAATTTTTTTCCTTTCCTTTCCCTTTCCTTTCCTTTCCTTACCTTTCCTTGATTTTCCTTGTCTTTTCTTGCCTTGCCTTGCCTCGTCTTGCCATGCCTTGCCTTTCCTTTCCCTTCTTCGACTTGCCTTTCCATGTCTAGCCTTGCCTTTCCTTGCCTTTTCTTTCCTTGATTTCCTAGCCTTTCCTTGCCTTTTCTTTCCTTTAATTACCTTACCTTTCCTTATCTTGTATTTCCTTGTCTTTCCATTCCTTTCCTTGCCTTTCATTTATTTGAATTTCCTTACCATGTCTAACTTTTCCTTCCCTTTTCTTTCCTTGCTTTCCTAAAATTTCCTTGATTTTACTTTCCTTACATTTCCTTTCCTTTCCTTTTCTTTCCTTGCCTTGTATTGTCATGCCTTGTCTTTCTATTCCTTGCCTTGTCTTTCCTTTCCTTTCCTTAAAAGGTTCTAACTTGTCAAACATATGTAATAAGCACTAGCAAGATGATACAAAATATTCCATTGAAAAATTCTTAATGTGTAAAAGTAATAATTGAAAAAATATTTCATATTTATGATTGATTGAAATTTTGGATTCATTTTATGGTTGTTATGGTATTATTGTATTTTGTGAATATTATTATTTTTTGTTAGGGAACTATGTCTAGCCTTGCCTTTCCTTTCCTTGCCTTGTCTTATCTTGGCTTGGATTTCCTTTCCTTTCCTTGTCTTGTCATGCCTTACCTTGCTTTGAATTTTCTTGCATGTTTAGCCTTTCCTTTCCTTTTCTTTCCTTTCTTTCCTATCCTTTCCTTGGATTTCCTTTCCTTATATTGACTTGGATTGGTTTTCCTTTCCTTGAATTTCCTTGAATTTTCTTTCCATGTCCTTCCTTCCATTTCCTTGCATTGACTTGCCTTACCATGTCTAGCCTTTCCTTTCCTTTCTTTCCTAACCTTTCCTTGCCTTTCCTTTCCTTTCCTTGCCTTGCCTTGCCTTGTATTTTTACGCCTTACCTTAATTTTCCTTACCTTGCCATGTATATATTTTCCTTTCCTTGTGATGTCTAGTATTTCCTTTCCTTTTCTTTCCTTGCTTTCTTATCCTTTCCTTTCCTTTGCTTGACTTGCCTTGATTTTCTTGCCTTAATTTATTGTCTTTCCTTTCCTTGAATTTCCTTGCATTTTATTTCCTATCCTTTCCATGTCAGTCTTGTCTTTCCATGTCTATCCTTTCCTATCCTTTCCTTTCCTTTCCTTTTCTTGACTTGACTTGCCATGTCTTTCCATGCCTTTCATAGACCTAGACCATCACTATGCTTCACTGAGCAAATCCCTAGTTCCATATATCCTCCAACAATTTTTTTTATGGGAAACATAATGAAAGTGGAGGGGTATCGATAGTTGTAACCCAATGTCAGGAATCCAATTCAAATGATGGTTTATCCAACCAATCCCTGGTTAGAGTTGTATCTAATATGCAACTCGCCTCCTCAATCCATTTAGGGACATGTTGGAAATTTGGTCTTGGAGAATAAAATATAAATAGAGAAACATATATAAGTTCCATTAAATCTTGCATGTTTATTTTTTCAAGGCCCATGCGACCATGCTACCCATAATAAACTAGCACAATGTTCTTCAAAATCGACCACTTGTTAAGAAATTGCATTGTGCCTCACTAATAAAAACCCTAGTTTCAAAAATCCTCCAACAAACAATTTTCTAGGAAATGGAGTGATAGCATAGGGGTACCCTTAGCTGTAACTTGGTGTCAGAAGTCTAATTCAATTGATGTTTTTTCCATCTAATCCCCGGTCATAGTTTTTATTGCAATTTGCAACTCACCTCCTCAAGTCATTCAAGGACTAATTAGTGATTTGGTCTGGGGGGATAAAATACAAATCAAGCGGCATAACAAATTTCGCTAAGCTCCAAGATTTATTTTTTTCCAAGGCCCATGCGAACAAGCTACCCACAATATCCCAACACATATATCTTCAAAATCAACCCATTATTCAGAATTGCAATGTGTCTCACTAAGAAAAACCCTAGTTCTTGATATCATCCAAAAACTTCTTTTCCACGAAACCAAATGACAGCATAGGGGTAAACCTAGTTGTAACCCAGGTCCTCGAGTCCAATGAAATCAATGGTTCATCCATCCTAGGCCCAGTTAGAATTTTATCATGAGTTACAACTCACCTCTTCAAGTCATTTAGGGACATGTCAGCAATTTGGTCCAAAGGCATACAATCCAAATTGAGGGGAATAAAAGAGTTTTTCAAGATACTGCATGTCTATTTTTCTAAGTTTCACGTGACCATTCTACCCACAAACACTGAGAGAAATGTTATTAAAAATCAAACACTTGTTTAGAAATTGGATTGTGCCTCACTGAGAAAAACCCTAGTTCTGGATATCCTCCAAAAAATGATTTTTCGAGCAATGAAATGATAGCGGAGGGGTACCCCTAGCTGTAACCTAGTTTCAGGAGTCTAATCTGGTCAATGGTTCATCCATCTAAGCCCTAGTTAGAGTTTTATCGTTAGTTTAATCTCACCTCCTCAAGTCATTCAGGGAAATGTTAATTTGTTGTGAGGGAATAAAATCCAAACCGAGCAACATAAATGCATTTTTTGTTAATGTTTATGCCATTATTATAGTTCTTTGCATTTCAATAGATAAGAGAATCATAAGAACAAGATCACTGAGAAATACACATTCACAAGAGACACAACATTTATCCTGGGAAACCCTCTAGGGGAAGAAAACCCAGCAAAAACTTCCTTATCATAAATTACCAATACAATGTTCAAGAGATAACTCAAACCAATACAGATAGTCCTCTCCAAAAGATGCGCCACTCTTCTTCTCCTCTCTCCAACTGGTAATTGCAGCTTGCCTCATAAGAAAATGAGCAAGTGAGTGTGTGATAAAGTGAGGTGCTAGCCTCCCTATATATACAAGACTACCACGTGTGAAAGGGTTTCACTGGCAGGGTCGACCTCTCACTCTGGGTGGGTAAACCCACCTTTAATTTAATTCTGGGTCTCAATAATAATTGTTGGGGCCGACTTCTTATTCTGCCTATTACAATTGTCCGATGACCAATCCGCAAAAGGGGATTTGGTCCTAATACAATTACCGACATGATTAATCCACAATGGGGATTAATCCTAATAATAAAATAACAATAATACTAAGAATACTCTTCGCAGTTACATTATTTCAACACTCCCCCTTAACAAGAAAGGTCTTCTTCAACAACATCAGGTGAGAGAGGTCTGCATCATCAGTGGCATCAGGAGGAAAATATCATCAATATCATCTTGAAACATTGGCTAGCATATTTATGAGTCATCGAAAGTTTTTCTTCATCGGCAGCATCATCATTCTCGAAAGAATTCCATCATCATCTTCATCAAAATGTATCAGTAAAAATGATACCTCATCACAGCACTAGGCTAGCACATCACAGTACTACACTGGCTCAATGTCACAGTGGTTAAGCTGGTAGCTCAGTGTCAATCACATCTTGGTTTACGTCTAACAACGAGGTCATAAGCAAGGAGTCATATTTCCTTACATCTAACAACTAGGTCAGAAGAAAGGAACACATCATCATCTCGCTTTACGTCTAACAGCTAGGTTAGAAGCGAGGAATCATCTTGCTTTACATCTAACAACGAGGTCAGAAGCAAGGAACACATCAACATCTCACTTTATGTCTAACAACAAGGTCAGAAGAGAGGAATCATCTTGATTTACATCTAACAACTAGGTCGGAAGCAAGGAATCACACAGCGTCATGCTTTACGTCTAACAACAAGGTCATAAGCAATGACTCATCTTGCTTTACGTCTAACAACAAGGTCAGAAGCAAGGAATACACAGCGTCATGCTTTACATCTAACAATGAGGTCAGAATAAATGAATCATCTTGCTTTACTTCTAATAGCGAGGTCAGAAGCAAGGAACACAACATCAAGCTTTACGTCTAACAGCGAGGTCAGGAGCAATGATTCATCTTGCTTTACATCTAACAGTGAGGTCAGAAGAAAGGAATACATATATATACTCCCCCTAGGGAGGGTCCTTTCGGACTATACCAAGATTATATCGAAAGTGTTCAAACTTTACATGAGATAGAGGTTTGGTCAACACATCAACAACCTTTTCATCCATTCTAATGTACTAGAGCTTCAAGGCTCCTCTCTGTACAATGTCACAGATGAAATGATAGCGGATCTCTATGTGTCTTGACCTGTTATGGAATACAGGATTCTCTGTCATCTTTATCACATAGAATCACGGTTGCTCTCATCTCCAAGTCAAATAGGCCAGTCAGCAACTTTCGAATCCATATAGCTTCGCAGCTAGCAGAACATGCGACAATGTACTCTGCTTCTGCTGTGCTCAGAGCAATATTGGATTACTTCCTACTTTTCCACGAGATCATGGCTGATCCCAAACTGAAACAACATCCGGAAGTGATTTTTCTGTCGGCAACCCTTCCTGCCCAATCTGCATCAGTATATCCACTCAATGTGAAGTCATGATCTCCATCATAGCCGAGACCATAATCCATTGTACCTTTAAGGTACCTCATCACATGTTTTGCAGCCACTAGGTGAACATGTCTGGGCTCTACTATAAACTGACTCAAGGTGTTCACTAAAAACCAGATGTCTAGTCTGGTGTTCATCAGGTACATCATCGATCCAATAATATGTCTGTACAGTGTGGTATCTATCAAGTCTGGCGAAGAATTGACCAACAGCTTCATCTTCGCTTCCATGGGTGTATTCATGGACTTACATTCTAGCATGTCGAATCTCTTTAAGATTTCGACCATGTACTTCCCTTGGTTAAGGAATATTCTTTTTGGACTCTGCCATACCTCAAGGCCTAAAAAGTAATGCATTAGACCAAGGTCTTTCATCTCAAATTCTGTGGCAAGTCTTTGTTTACATTCAGTGATGAGATTTTCTTCTCCAGTTAAGAATAAGTCATCCACATACAGTAGTAAGATTACTGGTTCATTCTCCATAATTTTGAAGTAGAGATTTGAATCTACTGTACTCTTGGTAAAGCCTAAGCTCTTCAAGAAACTGTCTATATGGCCATACCAAGATTTAGGAGCTTGCTTCAATCCGTATAAGGATTTCTTCAATCAGTAGACATGCGACTTCCTGTCTTCAACCTCAAATCCTTGGGGTTGCTCTATATACACTTCCTCTTCAATAACACCATTCAGGAAAGTTGTCTTCACATCCATCTGGTGCAACTTATATTTCATCTAGGCTGCAAGAGCTATAATGGTTCTGATCGAAGTGTATCTAGCCATAGGAGCGAATGTCTCTTCATAGTCAATGCCTTCCTTCTGGGAAAAGTCACGAGCAACAAATCTTTCTTTATATTTCTCAATACTTCCATCAGCAACATGTTTTATTTTGAAGAGCCATTTTGATGATACCACATCCTTACTTTTTGGTCTGGGAACTATTTCCCATACATCATTCTTTATTATGGATTGGTATTCCTCTGTCGTGGCATCTGCCCATTCCTTATTTTGAATGACCTCTCCAAAGCATGTGGGATCTTCATCAAGTAGATTGTACATCAAAGTCGTGTAACTGGAGAATGGCTTTGGCCTTTTCACCTATCTCGTGGTTCCTTTTGGAACACCATATTTCTCTCCATATTGAATAAGCTGTCTTGCCCAAGCAGGCTTTCTTTTATGGGAGAAGGTCATTTGAGGAGGTTCTTGAACTTTTGTTATATCATGATCTTCAGGAGTCTCCTCATCAGGGGAAGTTACGACTTTTATTACAGGTTCTGCAGCTCTGGGAACTTCCCTCACGGATTCTGTAGTCCTGGGATTTACAGGTTCCTCTTCATACATTTTTTCAAGCTGGCATCTTCTTGATTTATTAAGTGTTGCTTCTTCATCAAAGGTCACATCTCTGCTAATATCACTATGGTAGTGACCAAGTATGTATATTCTAAAGGCCTTGGATACCTCACAGTATCCCACAAATATTCCCTTCTTTATGGAGGGTTCCAACTTGTTTCTTTTCTCTTTTGGTATATGAATAAACACTGGACAACCAAATATTTTGAGATGGCTTACCTCTGGCTTCTTTCCGGTGAACATTTCTTCTGGGGTCTTGAACCCAAGTGCGCTATGGGATAATCTATTCTACACATAAACAACTGCCATTGCTGCTTCTTCCCATAAGCACATAGGAAGATCTTGATCGTGAATCATGGTCTTTACAGCTTCCATAATTGTTTTGTTCTTTCTTTCAGCTACATGGTTTTGTTGGGGATCTTGATCCCAACATTTTTGCAGATATTCACGAACTCTTTTGAGGTATATTCTCCTCCATTATCTGACCTGAGTATCTTAATCTTCCTTACATAAAGGTTTTCTATCAAGGCTTTGAATTCCTTGATCTTGCTGAACACTTCAAATATATCTAGGTCTTTTACGAGAATAATCATTACTGAATGATTCATAGTATACATACCCATTAATGGAGTATGATGGAATTGGGCCACACATGTCTGAATGAATGAGTTCCAATACTCCTTCTGCTTTGCTTCCCCTCTTTGGAAAAGGGTTCTTGATATTCTTCCCTTGCGCACATCCATTGCATATGCCTTCTTTATCAACCTTGAGTTCTAGTAAACTTGTGACAACTTTGCATATGTATGGTAGCACCTTGTAGTTGATGTGAGCTAATATTCTAGAGTTCACATGGATTCTTCAATAGCGTGGGTCATGGAAGATTTTGAGTGACTCGCCTTCTTCTTTTCCACTGATGATTGCTTCATTTATGATCTCTCCTTTAGCGCATTTTCTTCTGCAACCTTCGCTGTAGCTTCCTCATGTGACCTGGAGCAAGGTCAACAAAACAACAAGAAAGAATAATATCCTTCTGATAATATAAAACAATAGCATGAACAATCATCACAGTAGCTCCTTTAGAGCTATCACTTATAATTTATCTAAAGCAAAGATTAAAGGTAAGGAATACAATACGAAATGAGGTCAATACTCTCATAGTGTTGTGACCAAGCATTCTTCCATGGAAATTTGGAACTAATAAATGAGGTTTATCCTAGAGGAGGTGTTAGTCATATCAGACAAAGTATATACCTCTATATTCTCACATGCTATCAAGTATAATACTTTACGATGATTGCTATCTCAACTAAAGTCATCAGCTTGTCATGTGTACCTTTGAATCTTGATTAATCAAACCTGGAGCCTTGTCCTTAAGAATGAGTGCTTTCTTTTCTTCTAGGTCTCCTTCACTCAAGTGACAAGTACTTTATTCAACCTGTCTATTTTACTAAGACAATACGCTATCTTGACATAAGGTTAGGTTAGAGGATAAGCTCTATGATCAACTTTTAATTCTTCTAATAATTTGATCATAGCTTCAACATGCAACATTGATCAAGATAATTTCATAACAAATAGATGCATTTTAGAATAATCACACCTGGGTTGCATCATTCCTTTGAATGTGTTGGATCTTGAGATCCTTCTGGATCTATGGCAAGAGATCCCTTCTCCTGCAAATACTCTTTAGGGTTTAACCATTAAACATATGTGAGTACATACCTCTATAGCATTTGTAGGTAGTGGCTCCATCTGGTAGCAGCGGTAATCATTACCAAAAACTTCAAGGGTGATTGCAACTGGTTCTACAGCTGCAACTGCAACTGGTTCTAAGACTGCAACTGCAACTGCAACTTAGGGTTTTATGAGGAAACCCTAATTTTTCAAACTTCAAATTTTGAAATTCTGATCCAGGGGATAGATGCGCTGAGCTGAGGCGAGATAGTTGGTGCAGTTGAAGTTTCAAAAATCCAACTTTTACCCTGTCAAATCTGATTTGCGGATTTCTGGACTGGTGCTTCTAGTACTTCTGGTACTCTGGTACTTTTGGTACTTTTGGTGCTTCTAGTACTTTTGTGAAACTAGGATTTCACTTTTTGAGAGATCCAACCACTGAAAAAGTGTTCTCTAAGTACCAAAATGATCCTTGGGGAAACTTTCTAGGTGGTTAGGGAGATGAAAAAATTCACTTTTACAAAACCCTAATTTTTGGGTACGGTAACAGTGATGTTTTTCCTCTTGAGAAATATGCTTCCTTCAGGTTGGCTCTGATTCCATGTTAAATTTTATGCCATTATTATAGTTCTTTGCATTTCAATAGATATGAGCATCATAAGAACAAGATCAATGAGAAATACGCATTCACAAGAGACACAACATTTATCTTGGGAAACCCTCTAGGGGAAGAAAACCCAACAAAAACTTCCTTATCATAAATTGCCAATACAATGTTCAAGAGATAACTCAAACCAATACAAATAGTCCTCTCCAAAATATGCCCCACTCTTCTTCTCCTCTCTCCAACTGGTAATTGCAGCTTGCCTCATAAGAAAATGAGCAAGTGAGTGTGTGATAAAGTGAGGCGCTAGCCTCCCTATATATACAAGACTGGCACGTGTGAAAGGGTTTCACTGGCAGGGATGACCTCTCACTCTGGGTGGGTAAACCCACCTTTAATTTAATTCTGGGTCTCAATAATAACTATTGGGGCCGACTTCTTATTCTGCCTATTACAATTGTCCGATGACCAATCTGCAAAAGGGGATTTGGTCCTAATACAATTACCAACATGATTAATCCACAATGGGGATTAATCCTAATAATAAAATAACAATAATATTAAGAATACTCTTCGTAGTTACATTATTTCAACATTTTGTAAGGTCTTTTTTTCCAATTTCCATGCAACCATGCTACCCACAATCACATGACACAATGTTTTTCAAAATCAACCACTTGTTCAAAAATTACATTATGCCTCACTCAACAAAACCCTAGTTCTAGAGATCCTTCAATAAAAACTTTTCAAGGAAAAAAAATGATAACAAAGGGCTACCCCTATCTACATCCCATTGTCAAGAGTCGAATGAAACTGATGGTTCATCCATCCGAGCCTCGATTAGAGTTTTATCACAAGTTGCAACTCGTCTCCTCAATACATTTAGGGACATGTTAGCAATTTGGTCTAGGGACACAAAATCCAAACTAAGAAGCATAACTAAGTTTTGTAAGCTCCCACACATTTTTTTGGCCAAGTCCCATGCGACCATGCTACCCACAATTTCCTGGTACAATGTTCTTCAAAATTCACCACTTGTTTAGAAATTGCACTATGCCTCATTAAGAAAACCCTAGTTTCGAAGATCCTCCAACAAAAAAAATTCTAGGAAGTATATGATAGTAGAGGAGTAGCCATAGCTATAACTTGGAGCAATAATTCCAATGCAATTGACAGTTTGCCCATCTGAGCCTTGGTTCGATTTTTATTGTGAGTTGCAACTCACCTTGCCAAGCCATTCAGGGACATGTTGGAAATTTGGTATGGAGGCATAAAATCCAAACCAAGTGGCATAAATGAGTTCCATAAGCTCTTGAATGTATGTTTTTCCAAGACCCACATGACCAGATTACCTACAATAACCCTACATAGTGTTCTTCAAAATTGACCCCTTGTTTTATAAATTGCACTATGCCTCACTAAGAAAAACGCTAGTTCTATAGATCCTCAAACAAATGATTTTTTGGAAAAAACAATGACAGTGGAGGGTTACCCCTATCTGTAACCCAATGTCGTGAGTCCAATGCAACTAATGGTTCATCCATTCAAGGCTTATTTATATTTTTACCATGATTTGTGACTCACCTCCTCAAGTCATTCAGGGACATATTAGCAATTTGGTCCCAAGGAATAAAATCCAAACCAAGTGGCATAACCAAGTTCCATAATCTCTCGCACATATATTTTTCCAAGTCCCATGCAACCACTCTACCCACAATCTCCAAGAATAATGTTCTTAAAAATCAACCCCTTTTTTAGAAATTGTATTATGCCTCAATGAGCAAAATCCTAGTTCGGAAGATCCTCCAACAAACACTTTTTTGGGAAATGGAATGGCAATGAAGGGGTACCCCTACCTATAAACCAGTTATGCAAGTGCAATGCAACTGACGGTTAATCCATTTGAGGCCTGATTATAATTTTATCGTGAGTTGCAACTCAACCCCATAAGTCATTTCGAGACATGTTGGCAATTTGGTCCAGGGGAATAAAATCCAAACTGAGTGACATAACTGAGTTCCTGTTGAGCACTCAACACACCCTAAAAATTCTATGTCAAATTTTACTTTTTGGTTACCACTTGATCTTTTTTCACTTTATGATTCATCTTCATTGTGAAAAATGTTGTGTTTTCTTACCATCTTGACTCTCATTAAGTCTTTAAAACTTTTCTTGAATCTATGAAAACTCATGAATTAAAAGAAAAATACTTAACTCTTAAATAAGGAATCAACAACCAAAACACTCTCCCCAACACTCTTAAATATTCGACATCGGAAGGAATTAAAGGATGATAGAAAATCATTTGAAAAACTGCAGTCGTCGAGCACCGATTTTCATCGGCATCGGTAGAATGAATTTTTCTTTCATGATGAGCATCATACAGGGATATTGCCGACAACCGATCCCCTTCGGCGTAGGTAAAAGGCTAAAAGAGTAAATGTTGAATGGAGAAAGAAATGATATCACCGATAGTTGATACCCGATGCGCTTAGCAAAATCGGAGAAGATCAAATTGCGATGAACATCCAGACTATGCTAAATTCTTCCTCTGATCGTCGATTTTCAAAACACTTTAGGCATCGATAGTTTCTGAGGACCCTAACCCAAAGGAAACTATGTGATAGGTTTATCCCCAAATGCCAATCCCCAATACCTTTTTGGCATCGATAGTCCCAAGTTTAGCTTAGAGAACACAACTTGAACGAAGTCCCGACCATTACCTGTGAGCTAAGTCACTGGTCTTCATTTCCACATATTCCGATACGGTTGTGCCACATCAGCACTGTACGGTTAAATCAATCGATGTCAAAGGTTTTCTGCAAAAGAATATCAACAAAAAAAACACTCGTAACACCTTGTCATTTCCCAATCCACCCACTAGGAAAGTAACACGATGGGACGTTTTAGCACTAGATACGTTGCAATCCAGAGCATTTAAGGGACTAATTAATTCTAAATCTCGCATTAGCTACTAATTCGTGCATGAATAAAAAGGACTGTTTTAATTTAACGATACAATGCACCACCCTCGGCGCCTCCGTTGTCAAACCATGATGAATTGAATTGTACATATTCGGTGACAGATTTCATTTGATTTTCACTCATAACCTGAGTTAATTGGTTGATATGACACAATAGCTTCTTCCCCATTTAAATTATTTTGCGTTGTTCATAAACAAGATCATCTGCGCAAAGAAGTTCAAAGAATCTAGAGGAGCGAGACGAGAAATTCAGAAGAAGTTTCTGAGGTCTCGTGAGTATTAAACATAGGTTTAGCAAGCGTTACAGGTATTTACCAGTCTGTGGATTTTTTATGCTTCACTTCATACAATTTTTATCTAGTGTTACTCTATATGCAGTCTCTAAATGATTTTAATTTCGATTACAAGAAAGATACCTTTGAGTATTGAGAAAGAATGGATCGGGAGCCTCATTGGGAGATGCAAGAAAATGGGCTAAATGCGAGAGAAACAAGGTCAAAATCAACAAGGCAATAAAGGATATCGTACTTCTCGAGTTTGGCATGCCCGACAACCTCGTTGACTTGCATGACATAATCAAATAGCACACCGAGAAAGATTCATCATGGGCTGAAGAAATAATAAAGGTGACAGGCACAAAAGAGCCAGGTCAGGTGCGATAGCTTATGGAACACCCAATCAAATCTTGGGCTATGCTGCAACAATTAAGTGCCAATCTGTTCAAGTATCGGGCACATGCTGTAGAGATCAGAGATATTTATGTGGCCCCGATGGAAAAACATAGAGTCCCATATGCCCATACCTATGAGGAGTTGTTCATCCAGTGGTCAGAGTACGAGAAGAGTCACCCTTTTAAAGTGATATCTTTAGATGACTCTTAGACAAAATATTAGGAGAGAACTCCATGTGGAAAATTTTGTTTTTCTTATCTGCACTTTAGCCGTTATTTTTAGTTAATTTTATGTTATAAATAAAAGTATCGACCAAGGAGTTAAGGGTCGATGGTCATTGCAAGAAAATCTCATTTCTGGTTTTGTTAAGAATTATTCTGGAGCTTCCTTTAATTGAGAAGTCCATCTGGACCAGAGACAAAGTTATATTTTCATAAAATGCATGTATGATTGGGCATGGAGAAGAAATATTTCCTATCTTGTCTCATGAATGGATGTTGTAACAAGTAAGATCTATTAAATCTATTGATAAGTTATCTGATGCAATGTTTTTACAATTCTTTTCTTTAATGATGAAGATGAATCGTTGTGTTATTATGTGATGGATGATTATGGTTAAGTGAATTATTTTACTTGTCGTTATTTTATCACATATGTTTTTTCTTTTGCCAATTAGTATCTCAGCTAGAAATTGGAATATTCACACAGTTAACGTATTAGTACTAGGCCCGTGGTAGATGATCGTTGTTTGCATGCTTGAGAAATGCGTTATCCCAAGCTCAGCCTCTTCTCCAGTATTTAAAACCTTTTCCCATTTTGTTACCAATTTTTTTTATACCGGCTTCCATCATATATCGGTCCCACCTAAGAGAAAACACAAAAAGAGAAAGTCCATACTGAAGGAGACGCCTTCGCAAGAAAACGTAAATCCCATCGATTAATTGACCGGATCACAAGATCTAGAGAACCATTCCACTATTAAACGCTGCATAGCCTAATTGGGCCTTGATGGTGGATTTGGTTCATGATGTTGAAATAAAGGGATTTATGACCCATCAACAGTTCCATAATCTCCCACATGTCTGTTTTTCCATCTCCCACACAACCAAGCTACCTACAATAACTTGGCACAATGTTCTTCAAAATTGACCCCTTGTTCAGAAATTGCATTATGCCTCACTAAGAAAAACCCTAGTTCTAGAGATCCTCCAACAAATGCTTTTCTAGGAAACAAAATGACACTAGAGGGGTACCCCTACAAATAACATAGTTCACTAAGTCCAATGAAACTAATGGTTCATCAATTTGATTCTCGATTAGATTTTTATCGTGAGTTGAAACATGCCTCCTCAATCCATTCAGGGACATGTTGGCAATTTGGTCTAAGGGATAAAATAAAAATCAAGCAACATAAATGAGTTCCATAATCTCCCACACATATGTTTGTTCAAGGCCCACATGACCATGCTACCCACAATTTCTCATCATATCTTTCTTCAAAATCAACCCATTGTTCAAAAATTTCATTGTGCCTCACTAAGCAAAACCCTAGTTCTAGAGATCCTCCAACAAACACTTTTCTGGGCAAAAAAATGATAGAGGAGGGGTACCCCTAGTTGTAACCCAATTCCCCAAGTTCAAAGAAACCAACATTTCATCTTCCTGAGGACCAGTTAGAGTTTTATCGTGAGTTGCAACTTACTTCCTCGAGCCATTCAGGAACATGTTGGCAATTGGGTTCGGGGGCATAAAATTCAAATGGAGCGGCATAATTGAGTTCCATAAGATCCCTCATAACTATTTGGCCAAGGACCATGTGACCATGCTACCCACAATAGTTGGGGACAAAGTTCCCTAAAATCAACCACTTTCTCATAAATTTGTCCCTGCCTCACTGAGAAAAACCCTAGTTCTAGAGATTCTCTGACAAACACTTTTTCGGGAAATGAAATTATAGTGGAGGGGTACCCCTAGTTGTAACTCGATGCCCCAATTCCAATGCAACTGATTAATTTCCCATCCAAGGGTCGGTTATATTTTTATCACGTGTTGCAACTCACCTCCTCAAGTCATTCAGGGACATGTTTGCAATTTGGTTTGGGGCAAAAAGATCCAAACTAAGCGGCACAACTAAGTTCCTTAGGCTCCTACACATCTATTTGGCCAAGGTCAACATGAGCATGCTACACAAAATCGTTCGACACGGTGTTCTTCAAAATCGACCGCTTCTTGAGAAATTATAATATGCCTCACTAAGTAAAACCCTAGTTCTATATATCCTCCAACAAACACTTTTTCAAGAAATGAAATTACAACACATGGATACCCCTAGCTTTAACCAAGTTCCTCACGTCTAATTCAATCGATAGCTAGTCCATGTGAGGCCAAGTTAGATTTTTATCACGAGTTGCAACTCACCTCCTCAAGTCATTCAGGGACTGTTGGTGCTTTGCACAGGTGTAAGACCCTAGGTTTGGTTCATCTATGACCAAAACAACCCATAAGACACTAGCCCTTTTGGCATCACCTGCTTGTGCAGATGAATTCTCACCTGAGGTATCTATTGGGACTGTGAGAACCATGATTTTGTAGTAGTAACGTAATGGGAGGAAAACATTTGGTTCATTCTTTCTTACTGTGTCTATGTGCGTAACTTTGTTCTATTCAGTATTAACTTACTTAGGATTCAGATTCCTATTATCGGCATAGTCCATATTCATATATAATTTATTGTTGTAATAGTTATGAACATTGCACCATAATTAATCATAGGAAAAATGTATTCTACAATGCATACAACGAGAACTCATAATAAAACATAGAAAAGTCAAACAACACAAGATTTAATGTCATCTCTTTGGTATTCCTTTATTAAATATTCCCATCAAGAGACTGTTACATTCAAGAACTCTGGAACCCAATCATATGGAGGAAATCCTCAATACATCTCATAGGCTAGACTCCATATGGACCAGAACTGAACGAAACTTAATAGAACATAACATACAAAACTTAACATGGAATTTAAGAGAACTTAACATAACCTAACATCACAAACATTAACATGGAATTGAACCCCTAATATCCCAACCTGTTACATATTTATACATAAATCTAGGGATAAAACCATAATCAGTTCATCCCAAAAATACCATGTTACAATGCATGGCCAGTTCAGCCAACTGGTTGTTCAACGACTTTCTTCTACTTTTTAATCTGCATGCTTATTTTATATTTTTATTATATTTGGAGAATGTTGGGATGTCATCCTTCTGTCATTCTTTGTTCTTTTTCTTCATTCTCTTGTTTTATCCTCTATTGGCTTTATTCTTTTGTCTGCATGATGTCTTTATTCTGTGCACTTTCCTCCTCCTGTGCGTTGTCCTCCTGTATGCTCCACAACTACTTTCTCTCTAGATTTCCTTATTCTTCCATGCACTTTTCATTTACTTAGTAGCTTTCCTCAAAAATGTATCAAAACTGCAAAAATGTTTCCAAATATTCCTATCCAACAGGCCCCCAACACTCACATGCGGCTCATCTTGAGCCACTCAAGCCTGTTGTCTTCTCGCCCATGTCGAAATGATTTTTTGAGAGGAATCCTTTGATACCTCCACTTCTTTGATGATTGTTTCCTATGTTGTTTCTATTTCCTCTACTCCCTATGCGATCAAGTTTGTAATTTTTTCCTTTGCTTCAATCGTTGCTTGCTCGACCTTACCTTGCACCATGTATAATTATCCAATTACCCTCACTGCTTCTTCTTATGGTCCCAGTCTATGTTGAAGTACATTTTATTGATCCATCATTCTCTCCACTTCTACCTATTCTTGTTGTTGAGCCAAAACGGTTGACATACGCTCCACTAGTGGTAGTGTAGCTTCCCTTTGTACTACCTGGTGTGTTTGTTCTTTTTCTTCTCTTAGATTGGCCTCTATGGCCTCCATATCTAGGTATTCTATCAATTCTTTCCACAGTTTCACATTCTCCTCATAGTGTTTTGTACATTCACCCTCTATCTTATTAATATTTGCAACTCTTGTGGTTTCCATTCTTTCTCTGCCCTCATGTACCTCCGGTGGCAATCCTAGCATGCTCCGTATTTTTAATTCTTCTATTTTTTATTGAAATCCCTTAATGACTTCATTGATTTTCTTCACTTGTTCCTCCATAGTAGATTCTACTACTATGGGGCCTTTCGGTACTTGCCTATATAATTTTTTTACGATTTCTTGTGTCTTCTACAACATGCTCCCGGATTCATCCCTTTTCTTTAACTCTTTCTTGGCCTTCTCCTACTATTCCTTGTTCATCTTCTGGTGTGATTATTCACAATAATCCTTAGAGTTTCTTCCTTCTCCTTGTTGAAGGCCTCTTCCAGCATAATATTGGCCTAAGTCTGGACAACGATATCAGGTGTTGTGTTTCCCATGGCGAAGGCATAGTTTTTGTCAGGTGGAATAATTTTGTTAATCCTCATCTTCATGTAATCATATTCTTTGTCGATAATACACTAAGGTTTCTTGAGCCCGATATCATCCTCCTCCTTTCATACGCCTCTTGGAAAATCCTTCAACATCAATTTGGGTGTTGTATATGAGGCCAATTTCCGGGAAACCTCTCTTTTAGTGGGGTTTTTCTCCTCTTCCTCCTCATTTAATGGAATGGAGCATTTGTAACCCCCAAACCTTTTACCTCCTCCACACAAATATGCCTCAAAATTTATGGTCAAAAGAGATGCAATCTCCTGTGCCTAGTACACTCTTAGCGCACAAGTATTTTTCCCTAGATAATGTCGATATTTTTTCTCATTGGTAATGTCATGATCCATGAACTTGAGGCTGAAAATTTTGCCAAGTATATTTCCTTCCCTACTTCTCACAGATATTTCTCCTATGTTGGTACTTTGACTGGTGGTTCTTCATCCATCCTTGGTGGATGGAAATCTCTATGAAAAATATCTTGTGAATCTCTAACTACCTTCTCAACTTCTGGTGTCACCACTAGTCTCTTCGCTTGTTTCCTCATTGCTATTGATGGCACTCCAACTGTTGAGGTTCCATTCATCTTGGGTGGAAGGTTCCTTTAATAGTGTTGTTTCTATTCTTTGGTAGTTATAGCTCAACTCTATTCCCAATTTCACTTTGGTTTTCTCTTTTTTCTCCCATTTGGATGCAACAATGATTTACACTTAACGATTTTTTGTTGTTTTTGTGCTTTCATGCCAGCTATATGTTACACATCAAATTTACACACCTAGGCACCTCTCCCTAAGTTTCTCAAGTGTCATAAAAGTGTCATATGCACCTTGATAAGTGTCGCATACACCTCGACACCATGAAATAACATATGTCACAATCCTTAAGCAATATGGAGGAGAAATATATTATATGTAGTTCAAAATACTATGTGCACATGAATTATTATTAATATTCATGAAAATGAAATTGATTTAATGTGAGAATCAACCTCACATTTGGTTTCCTATTTTTTAGTGGAGGTTGAGGATCTCATGGATGGTTGAAATATTTCCTCTTTAAAATACTTGAGAGATATTTCCTCCCTAAAATCCTTAAGAGATATTTTCTCACTAAATATCTTGGAGATCCCATTTTAGTGGATCTAATGAGTGATCCTCTCCATGGTGGTTAAGTATCCAAATCCTATATAATGAAGGATTTCCATGGAGAAAAGAGAGGAAAATTAGAGGTATCAAAATTATGATCTTGGGAGGAATATTTTGGGTATCAAACTTATGATCTTGGGAGTGTCGTGCAAGGGTTGGACGAGGAGGAATTAAAGAGGTTGTTGCAACTGCATCTACAGATTGTAAGTGTCTTTTTAATGTTCTCGTTAATATATGATTGGCCTATTTCCTTCTATTTTATGTATCTTTACATATTCTTGTGTATTGTAGAGAAATTTGTTTAATCTAGTATGTTGTAGTAGGAGTTTACCTATGTCTCTTTGTTGTCTGTGGTTTGCAGGTATCAAGATGTGAGAACGAGTTTGGAGATCAAGATCAAATTGAAGCAACGAGGACAAACATAGGAAATAGGTGAATCACACCCTTTCTCCCTCTCTCTCTCTCTTTTAAGTTAGTTAAGAAAATCTCAAAGGGATGTTAGTGTCCATTTGCATCTTTCTGTCTCGGTATTAGGGATCTAGAATCCAAGGGAAGATCCACCTGTCCGCAAGGGGGTTTTTATGTAACCGAAATTGGCCAATACACTAGGGAAGGACAATGAATTTTATTTCCTTGGATAGTATCTTCCTTTTTACCACTTTTATATCATTTTTAATTTTTTTTCTAGATCTATTTCCTTTCTCCCCTCTTCATTGACAATTTCACAACATTCTGGGAATTCTGGGTGAATTTTTTTGAGTTTTAGGCCTCTATTCTGAGTTTTTGGGAAGGGTAGAGCTCCCTTGGAGTGTATATAAAAGAATTGATATATAATAAGAACTACTCTGAAGTGTATATCGAAGTGCTACATTGTTCTGTACCCTTGAAAACAAGAGCGTTGATCCCCTTTTTTTGGTGATTTATGCCCTGTTCTTCTCAATTTTTCTCGATATATCTTGTAGAGATTTTTTCCCAGAGTATATAATTTGGCTTGTGGATTTGTTTGGGTTTAGTTTTTGGTTCTTATCACTTTTATTTTGTCTTTTTTGAGCTTGCAACCTTTTCCAAATTGTGATATTTATTCGCCTTGTTTTTTTGGTTTGGTTTGAATCATGCAAAGTTTCAGGTTATCTGACTGATTGAAAAGGTCTGCAAAGGTTTGTTGGTATTAGGTTACTTTTAAAAATTTTACTTTTTGAATGATTTGAGACTTCATGCTTACCACAACCTAGCTTGGATTTCTCTTTCCTACTACTCATTTTGTCAAGAGAGTGGAGTGATTTCTCTTTCTCCTTATCATTTTTTGGATTCTTCTTTGAACTTTCTTGTATTCCTTGAATGCTTGTCGATTTTTAAGTCCTTGATTGAGTAAGTTATATTCTTCCAGTTCTCGTTATCCTGTGAGTGAATTATTTGTTTGAAATCCTTTTTGCTTCGTTCTTTTTATATCTGCATTCAAATCTTTCATTTCAATTGAAAGTAATGGAGTGTTAAAGGATTTTCTTTTTCTTTTGTTAGATATTAGAATAAAACAAAGAAGATAGTTGCATTCTTTATTTTGGGTAGTGTAGATAACTAGGTTACATTTAGAAGATTGCATTTGGGAATTGGGTGTTTTGTTGAAGAAAGTTGAACCTCTTCTCCATCCCGTATGTAGGATTCATTGAAGAAAAATATTTTCATCTCATTTTTTGCATTCTTTTGGAGTTGAATCTACAACATCATTAGTTTCACTTTCACACCCTTGAGTAAATAACAATCCTAAAATGAAGCGCCTATAAAATTGATCAGAAACTTTTATATTTCCTAGTAGTGAACCTACATTAGAAAGTGTAGGGATTTGGAATGGGTTGTGAGGATAACTTTCCAAATCCATCAAACAAACATAGAATCTTGTGCTAGGGAGATATAAATCCAATTTTTTGTATAATCATGTCCAAGATCCCCCTCTCACACAGGGGTTAAAGACGAGGTCGGGTGCGGGAGAGCAGCATAGATTTCCCCTATGAAGCTTAACCCACGTAGCATAAAGATTGTATATTGGGGGTTCTTCTTGAGAAACCATGGGTTTCATTTGGTCTCAGTGCTTCATGAACTTCGAATCTGTTCAGGGTCCTCTAGAGTCCTATCAGTCCACTTGTCTTTATTTCTCTTGAAGATCTTAGAACTTTGATATCCTCCCCATACGTTCCTTCCCAACTGTCGAATGTACCCTCCTAGAGGCTGACTGGGAGTTAGTAACCTTAATGGCCTATATCTGTAGGGTTGATACACAAGATGCTAGTGAAGGGGAGTCTTTGTTGTACCTGGGTCAGATGTTGGTCAAACTCACTCAGGCTCCTTGGAGGGTACACCCACAGGTAAAATTGTGTGGGAAATTGCACCAAGGTGTAAGTACATTAAGAATGAAACCAACATAACTGATCCACCCTCTCTATCCAAACCCATTCCTATATTGATCTCATGATGTTGGATTTCATCACCAACTAGTGGTTTCATTTTGGGAAGGTTTGTTTGATTGTTTGCTTCTTAGATTTGTAGTGTGTGTTGTTTGTTTTCCTTACTGGACCTTAAGTCGAGTCAGTGTCAATGGTGTCAACTCCTGGGAGTACCAACGACGAAACCCATTTTCCCGAGGAACCTTTCGTCTTTCCTTCTTTTGGAAATTTTGGTCCTCTGTGTATTTCCACACTAAGTCTTCCAGGTCTCACGATCAGATTACTAGTTTGGTTGTTCTCCACTCTAGTGATATCAAATCTTCCCAGTGCTTCAGATGCACCTAATGCTTCATATGTAAGCACACTAACCACACATCAACCTCATGTCAACCTTTATCCTTCTTCACCCATTAGGTATCCATCCCTTTCTCCTTCTTCTCCTAGTGAAATATCTAAATCAAGTAGTGAGGTTGATAAGAAGAAGAAGAAACGAAAAGAGAATAAGAAGAAGAAGAACCAGAAAGGGACCAAGCCTCCAGTCACATCAAATCATGTTGGATCCAACCAAGCAGCTACTGTTAATCGTACTGGGAGTGTTGATAAAGTTGACAAGTCTAAAATAAATAATCTTAAACCCAAATTCCCTTGCAAGCTTTGTAAGGGTGACCACTTTATAAGGGATTTCCTTGGTCTCCCCAAGGTCTTAGAAATGTGTTCTTCCAAGTCATCATCCTTTGCAGGACATGTTGGTGACACCCCGTCAGGTAGTGAAATTAAGGTTGGAAAGAAGAATAGAACTGTCAAATTTCCTTGTTTGTTATGCGAAGGTGATCATTACTCTCACCTTTTCCATCGTATGGATGAGGCTTCTTATATTTTGGGAAAGATTCAACCTCCAAATGTTTATCATAAGATTTATTCCAAACCATAATTAGTTGATGGACTGGTCAATCTAGTTCCATCCCCGATTAGTCCAGTTGATCAAGTGGTCAATGTCACTTCACCCTCTGTTGAACCACTAACCCAGGTGGTTGATCCAATTCCTTCATCGGTCAGCCCCACTCTTCATATAAAGAGTGAAACCAAAGTGGTTGATCTAGTTCTTTGATCGATCAATCCCACTCCTCAATTGAGAAGTACCAAAGTGGTCCATCCCACTCCCCCATTGAAGAGTGCAACCAAAGTGGTCAATATGGTTCTGCCATCAGTTGAAACCACTCCTCCCTTGAAGAGTGAAACCACAATGGTCGATTCGGTTCTGTCATTGGTCAATCCCACTCCTAAATCAAAGAGTGAGTATTTTTCTATGGTCTACCTCATTAATATTGATTCACCCAAATAAGGTGGCACTCCACCAATCCCAATTTCAATCATTTGGAAGAACCCCATATTCCTTATTACATGAATTTCCAAATTAGCGTGCAGGTCTATGATATGAATATTCCTAACACAATAATAGATGAAGGTTCTTCTATTGGCATCTCATCTATGAATGCTTGGCAAGATTTTGGTTCCCCGCAACTTGCACCTGTGACTCAGAATATGTTGAAATTTGACATAAGAGTTAGTCAACCTTTAGGGATCCTTCCTCAATTTTCGATTAATTTGGGAGGAAAGAAGGTCTACATCGATGTGATGGTAGTTCATGACCCCTTGGACTTTGTTGGGCCCTTCATTTTTGGATAAGGAATTGCGCAAGTTTTGACTAGGCACAAGTTGCGCAAGCTTCATCAGAGGCCTGGAGAAAGAGCAACAGAAATAAGTTGCGAAAGTCAGTGCAATGCCAGGTAAGAAAAAAATAGTTTCAACAGAACAAGAAAGCATGAAAGTCGAGAAGGAAGACACAACCCAACTTATATATAGGGATGACCATAATTGTAAAAGGATTAGTTGGGTTGTTGTTGAGTTGATTGATTTAGTCATTCTTGTTGTTTATACCCATCCAGATTAGTTGTTGATTTTTGTAAGTCGAGATAAGTCAATTATTGAGTCTGTAATGGATGGGATCTATCAGTTTTGAGAATTGGATGAGTCCAAAGCCAAGAGTCTATACAATGCACTACTATGTAATTCTAAGTCTATAATTAGAGAAGGATTCTGAAGATAATATGAAGAAGGACCTAAATTTCAAATATGATGTGTCTCTGTGTGTTTACTTATGCATTAAAGTATTTCCTTATGGCTTATGAGTTATATTTTATGGTTCTACACTTAAATTCTTACTAGAAACGTAAGTAGGTTCGATTCTTGCACATTTATGTTTCATATATGTCCATATCTCTTGCACAAGATCAAGAATGATTCATGAAGGCTCTATGGATCCTCTTAAGTATTTTCCCTAACCTTCCCTATCTATTTGTCTCAGGAGAACTTCGGGTGAGATTTCTTCTCTTCGGAGGAGATGAAAATTCCAGCGCTCTAGGATACATGGTACATTTTGTTGGTAAGCTAAGAAGGACCCTAGTCTGATCAAACTCATGCCAACAAAATGGTTCCATTGACGAGACATGTGTTAAAAGGGAACCTATAGGGAGAATGCTTCTGTCGATCTATAGATCTGGTGTTGATCAATGGTGGGAAGGGAACTATGATGCCTTCATATGGAAAGAAGCGGAACTAAGGAGAAAATCAGTGGAAAACACTCGCGAAGCAATATTTTACTCAGAAAGATCGAGCGACCAGTACAATATTTTCTGGGTTAAATTCCTGGAATCATTTTTCTACTGGATAAAGAGGCTCCAAGAAGCTCCAGAGTTCCAAGGGTAGGTTGAGAGGATCTACGCATGGGGTACCGAGAAGCTAGCAGCTCTTCAGAGGATGGATTGTCCAATTACATGAGTTGTGGATTTCTAGGTTAGAGCCACACTAGACGGATACATAATCGAATTTGAAGCTGAGAACCACCAGTATTTCTCGCGGGCAGAGGAAATTTTCAAGAACAACGCAAGAGGAAGGTTGTTGAGAGAAATCCCCTTGTGGATTAAGGTTTTCTTGATGGAGGAAGGGATGTTGATTATGTCCCCAATTGAGATGGTGGCGTAAACACCCTTTCTTGGGGTAGGGCAAGGTAGGGTGAGAGTCATGGCATGAGAGATGGGAAGGATTCTTTGACAAGTGGGGGGGAAACAACAAGAAATGGACTGAAGAGATGAGTGAGCCTTGAAGTGAGCTGCCATAGTTGAGAAGTGGTGGTGTGACGAGATCAATAAAGCAACAAGACATTCTGAGAAGTTGAGGAAAGAAGGAAGATTGGTAGAAGTAGAGGAAAGACAGACGAAAGAACTGCAGAAGATGAGAAGACAAGAATGACTAGCCAGTCAAAGATTAAATGAGAGAGAAGCATGGAGAGAAATAAGTCTTTGGGAGGTGGGACAAGAAGGAGAAGCTACAGACGTAAGAGAGGAAGAAGTTGGCATGAATCTTAGAGAAGAAAGAGAATATTCATCCCTGATAACAGGAGAGATCAAGAATTCGACCGAGGAGATCATCCCAGTGGAAGAAAATGAGACCCCCTAGATCAAAGAAAACCACCCAGAAGCCAGTGGTGCCAGCCATGAATCACCCATACCCCAAGTGTCCTCTATACAAGAAGTAATTCTGATACTACCTTCTCATGCTAATTTTGTTCCAGTACAATTAATTAGTCAGTCACAACCAAGAAGTGCGAGTACAGGGAGGATATCGAGATCCCCTGGTAGATCGCAAGTGGGACCATTAGGATTCATATTGATAGGAACAAAAATATAAGCAATTTCCATCCATGTGGGAGGTTCGATTTCTCGATACCTAGAATTTTGGGGTAAGGGAGATGAAAATGTTGAGCAACACTGGTTCCTGTGCGAAGAAATATAGACATCCAAAGGGACTCCAGATGCAAATAATATGGTCAAGTTCTATACTACCTTGAGAGTTCGCGCTCTCAAGTGGTACATGAAGATCATCGAGTCAGGAGTGCCAGGGACGCAAGGTCAAGTGTTCACACTTGGCCAAGTACAGGCAAGGTTCATAGCAGAGTTCAAACTACCCCAGTCAGAACAATATGCTCTATTTGAGTTACACAAGATCTAGCAGTGGGAAGGTGAATTAGCCTGGAAATACAACCAGAAGTTCAAAGATTCCATAGGGAGGTTGGCACATCCAATCCATAAAGAACATCAAAGGGAGTGGTACATTGAGGGGTTACTGCCTCTGACTTGGATTCTGCTAATGCAACAACATATAGCTACATTAACATATGCCTTGGAACAATCGATGAAGATTGAATCCATGGAGGGATACCTTGGGAACCTAAGAGTAACCAGACCCCTAGTAGATGCAAATCTAGCACAACTACAAGGGAAAATATCGATACTCACAGAAAGGATTCAGAAGCTGATGATACCCAGACTAGGAAAACCACAGGTTTTGTTCACTAGATGTTATATGGAATGTCATTTGGCGAACAAATTTCCACGAATGAGGGGAATGGGACCTCCTTGGAATCTGATGGTAGCACCACCAGGACCCATGAGAGGATTTGTGCAAGTGTCGACAAACATACCATTCCATAACCCCACTCTCTATAATGCTTTTCCAGGAGGCCAAGCAACACCAACAACCGAGTATTGTGAAATCTGTTGAACCCATGGGAATGGGCCAAGACAATGCCCCATCATGCATAAATATTCGATAATACCAAACACAGTACACTATGATTTCTGCGCGTCTACCACGCATACTACCAATCAATGTAGAGTGTTGGATGCACTTGCAGACAGGTTAGACCGAACAACATTCAGGGTGAATGAAAACCATTAGGGACTAGGAAGAGGTCGAGGAGGTGGAGCCGGTGGAGACTTCAGAGGAGGAATAACTAGGGGAAGAGGACCAAGCATATGTTATAACTATGATGAGCAAGATCACTTGGCTAGAGACTGTCCTCTTCCAAGGCGGCCATGTGCTCTCACTGCAGAACCAATGGACACACAACATAAGACTGCCCAGAGTTAATAGCAAAGTGGGAAGACCGAGTACAATAAAGAGGAACTAACCTTATCAGTTCATAAATCAAGAGGATTTCTAAGTGAAAATTGACCAACCTTAATATCGTTACTCAAAAAGGAGCGAAGACAGGAGATGATGCTGATACTCTACCTCAGATATAGAAAGCAACACCTAAGGGAGTCAGGTATGACCCTCTAAAAAAAAACTTGTTCTTTAAAGATTCCATAGAAGTATTTCAAAATATTCCTAGTCTTGAAATGTGAGAGAACCCCCCCCC
>ML781962.1:897523-917155 GCA_009831015.1 Picea engelmannii | reverse complement strand
TCCTACAACACTAAGAGATCTATCATCACCAACAAATATTTTCTTGGTGTTACATTCATTTAGATCAGAAAATATGGCTTTATCCTTAGCCATATGATAAGATGCTCCTGAATCAATAAGCCACTCATCAGAAGAAGAAGTAGTAGTAGAAGTTGAATTGAAGGAGAAACCATAAGCAAAAAGTGCATGTCTGTGAGAAGAAGAAGTAGAATCAATACTGATGTTGTGCTTCTTCATCGTTGCTTCTAAAGCTACCATCTTCTTGAAACATTTAGACTCATCATGACCATATTTATCACAAAAGTTGCAATGTCTATTAGTATTCTTACTTTTATATTTTCCTCCTTTGTCACCAGTAGGAGCTGAAGCTGTCTGAGCAGGCTTGGGACCCTTATGTTGTTTTTTGTTGTAGCGAGGATGTTGCTTCTTGGGATACTTGAGTTTATCTTTCTGTTGGGAAACTAAGTCTTTGTTGGAGGGACCGACAGTGTTGATCACTCCAAATTGTTCAAGCTTATCTTCCTCTCAAATCAAAGAAGCACAAAAGGACTCAAGACTGGGTTTTTCATAAACTTTTTCACTTAGAGCCTCTCTCATGGCATAAAAGGTAGATACAAACATAGAATATGCACTACCTAGCTTAGAAAGAATAAGATAGATGCAACTCTCTTCCTCCATCTTTATCTTACATTCTTCACATAAAATTATGAGTGTTTTAAACCTAGATAGATAGTCTCCAAGGAAAGAAAAATACTTTGGACTCAAGGTCGGTATTTGATTTCTAACTTTTGTGCTCGAATAATATTGAGTTTACCAAACACAGATTCAATCGTGTCCCAAGCTTCTTTGGGGTCTTCAATATCTTGAAGGTGGTACCTTAAATCATGAGAGATGGAAATTTTGATTATTCCACATGCTTCCTCATTCTTATTATCCCACTTGGCTTTCTTATTAGCATCAGTGGGTGTTTTTTACTTTCCCAAGGTAATCTGATACAAGCCTTTACTTCTTAATAAATCTTCCATATGAGATTTTCATTGGAAGTAGTTGTTGTTGGTAAGCAAGACAATACTTATAGAATCCATATTAAATATGCAGATAATCTGGATTTTAAAACTGAAACTGATGATCTAGATGGAAATATCTCGAAAAATTATGCGTTTAAAAAAAAAAATGGCACTGAAAACAGACTTCCGATGTTAGAGTTATGCCCTTTTAAAAAAAAAGGCACAATCGGTAACCAAATGACCATGTGATTGTGTAAGTTGCTTTATGAAGTGACCCACTTTTATAAATAGAAGTGGGGATCACTTTTACAATGAAGTCACTTTATAACAGAAAAGTTGCATGCAAAATAAATAACTCTAAAATAAAATATTAAAGCTACTTATAGTGATTCACTTTTATACTTGAAGTGAAATACACTTTACAATTTTAGCATAAACGTTTTCAAAAAAAGTAACAAAAGAGAGACTTGAACTCAAGACCTCTTACTTAATAAGGAAACTTTTAACCAAATGATCTAGCAAAAAATATTGTAATGTTCAGAAGGAGGATTGGGGGTGTTGTTGTTGTTGTTGTGGAAGACGGCCTTGGAGAGCATGCTAAAAAAAAACTCTTTTCACATAAGAAAAAAAATTCGCTTCTCGATGACAACAAGGGTTAGATCTCGGTTAGCATACCTGGAAGATGCACTTTTTCCTATCTATTTTTTATTTGTCGAGATCACACAGGGAGTGGGGAAAAGAGCATACACAGATCTAAAAGAGTAGAAACCCGGAAATAAATAAAACAAAACCGAAATAAAACCAACATACTACTCTGCAAAAAAAAATTAAAATGCATATTCAAGCTTTATACCTTCGGATCTGACTATAATGGTTGTATCTCGGGAAAACAAAAACCTTTTCGAGTGAAACAAAAAGTGTTGTTGAATGAAATGAGTTCTATAGACACAATGGAACAGTCCTCTCATCCCATAAATGTACGAAAATGATAGAAAGTGGAGATGAGGCAACTCGACTTCACGATCTCGATCTTCAGCATGAGTTGGTCTTCAAACAAGCTCTGATACCATGTTCGACAACACAGGTATTCCAATAGAGGATGAACACCTTCAATAACCACTCACATAACCAGATCAAAGATCAACACACCGATGTTTTCATGTGGTTAAACCCCTACGGGGAAACATCCACGGCCCCAGCTAACGCGACCACTTGGAGCAGTTGATTAATGCAAAGAAAAAGATTACAGAGAGATTTTACAAGAGAGTTTCTCACAATCGATCATCGGTAAATGACCCTTCATGCTCTTTAAATAGAAATCATGGACTAATTGGGTGTTAAGCCATGGATCAATGGCCATTAAGATCGAGGAGAGTATGAACCATCTGATCACTCTATGTCGGGAACATATCGTGACCGTCAGATTTCCTAACTACAAATGCATACTAATGCATACTAAAGAAACACACTTTTACCTAACTACATATTATACCAAGTAGATCTTAACTAACTCCTAAGTGTCTAAATATCCTAACAAAGGAAAGGTAAGGCAAGGTTGTACATGGAAAGGTAAGGAAAGGTCTAGTTCTAGGTCTAGGTATGGAAAAGAAAGGAAAATAAATACAAGGAATGGAAAGGAAAGTTAAGGAATGGTAAGGAATGGCATGAGAAGACAATACAAGCCAAGGCATGGAAAGATAAGGAATGGAAAGACAATGTAACACAAGTAAATGAAAGATGAGGAATGACAAGGCAAGGCATGACAAGGAAAGGCAAGTCAATGCAAGGAAAGTCAAGGAAATGTGATGCATGGCAAGGAAATGAAAGGCATGGGAAGGAAAGGTCTAGGTGTAGGTATACCTATAGGTATGGAAAGGAAAGGAAAGGAAATGCAAGGCATGGAAATAAAATGAGTGGCATGGAAAGTCAAGGAAAGGAAAGGAAATGCAATCCAATGCAAGGATAGAAATGGAAAGGAAAGGAAAGGAAATCCAAGACAATGAAAGGAAAGGAAATGAAATGAATGTTAAGGAAAGGAAAGGAATGGAAAGGAAAAGCATGGCATGTCAATTCTATAAAGGAGAGAAAATTCAAGGAAAGGAAGGAAAGGCATGGAAAGGATAGACATGGCAAGGCAAGGTAAGGAAATGAATGGCAAGGCAAGGCAATGCATGACAAGGAAAGATCTAGGTCTAGGTCTAGGTATGGAAAGGCATGGTAAGGAAAGGCAAGGCATGGAAAGGCATGGCATGGAAAGGAAGGGAAAGGAAAGTAATGACAATACAATGCAACACAAGGAAAGGAAAGAGAAGGGATGTTAAATAAAGGAAAGGCAAGGAAAGGCAATGCAAGGCATGTCAAGGAAAGACAATATGAGGTAAGGCAAGGCATGGAATGTCAAGGAAAGACAAGGTAAGACATGGAAATTCTAGGAAACAATAGACATGGAAAGGAAAGGAATGGAAAGGCAAGGTCTAGGTTTCAGTTTAGGTCTAGGTATGGAAATGCAAGGAAAGACAATGCAAGTCATGGAAAGGAATGGAAAGGCAAGGTATGGAATGGAAATTCAGGGAAATTCAAGGAAAGACAAGGCTATAGATGGCAAGGAAAGGCTAGGTATGGAAAGGAAAGGCAAGGAAAGGAAAGGAAAGAAAATTAAAGGTGTGACAAGGAAAGGAAAGGCATGGAAAGGAAAAGGATGGCATGGAAAATCAAGGCAAGGAAAGGAAATGGAAGGAAAATCAAGGCTAGACATGTCAAGGCAAGGAAATACATGGCAAGGAAAGGTCTATGTATAGGTCTAGATATAGGTCTAGTTATGTAAAGGAAAGTAAAGAAATTCAATTAAAGGAAAGGCAAGGTAGGGCATGGCAAGGAAAGGCCTAACAAGGCATAGTAATAAAATGAAACACAAGGAAACAAAAGGAAAGGTAGGGAAAGGAAAGGAAAAACATGGTAAGGAAAGACATGGCATGGCAAGGAAAGGAAAGGAAATACATGGCAAGGATAGAATTGGTAATGAAAGGCATGGAAATGCAAGGCATGGCAATTAAAGGCTTGACATGGCATGGAAAGGTAAGGAAAGAAAAGGAAAGGCATGTCAAGGCAAGCAATGATAAGACAAGGAAACAAAAGAAAAGGAAAGACAAGGCATGGAAAGACAAGTCATTGGAAAACAAGGGAAGGGAAGGTAAGGTAAGGCAAGGCATGGAAAGGAAACACATGGAAATAATTGGCATGGAAAGAAATGGAAGTAAAGGAAATGGAAGGCAAGGCAAGGGAAGGAAAGAATAGACATGATAAGGAAAGGCATGGAAGGGAATGACAATGCAAGGCATGGCATGGAAAGTCAAGGAAAGGAAAGGAAATGCAAGGATAGACATGGAAAGGAAAGGAAGGGAATGGAATGATAAGGAAATAAAACACAAGGCAAGGCAAGGAAACACAAGACAAGGTCAATTAGGTGTCACAAGACCCAATGTAGTGTGGCTTTGAAACATGACACAATTAAGAGGAAAATTGCAAAAGGAAAAATATATCATTTTCTTATATCATGGTTAATAAATTTGTTTGGATGTACTTTTCAACATTATTATCACCATATTAAGATGAAAATCCTTCCATATAGGTTTCCATTAGTACATTATGGTTGAAATTTTTTTTTGGCATTAATACTATTGGAGAAAATGGAAATTGGTGAATATTGTTTTTTCTTTGAAACATTAAGTAGAATACTTATGTATCAAATGTGACATACCTATGTATGCAGTACATCGAATGAACATGTTGCCTCTACTACTGCATCAGTGGTGGAGATAGAAACTGATGCATCTATCGACGTAGAGGGTCTGTTATAGGGGCATAACAACTGAAAAACATCATACAATAAGATATTGAAAAAAATACACAAAATTCTAATCATATATATATATATATTAGATGGTTAAGATAATAACCTCATCCATCAAAATCTAATGTCCACTAGCCTCCAATGGCCCATAAAAAGTCTTCTTGCAACTCAAGCATCTATCAGGCTCACATGAACAATGTTTCTATCCATGTTCCCTCTACTGGATGCACTTTGTTGTAGGGGTTGAAGTTATGACCCCTCTGCCAATGTCATGTGTAGGCACCTCTTGTCAAGACTGTGAAAACAAAATCCCATGTGACACCAGACTATGAGTCAATGATGAAAAATATACATGTTCTTGTTGCATTCCCTATGAAATGGGAGGATGCTTGGAAGGGGGGTTATTGTTGGAAGATTGGTTGTTGTTATTGATGTCAACCCTAGCCATTGGCTTTTGGACCCCATAGTTGATCGAAGTAGATAGACATGAAGGAAATTACACATGTAGATACAACACCCATGGATGGATAGTATAAGTCAGGACGCTTCTGGTAGTATGTGGAATGTCACGTGGATCCTCACGATTGAAGAGAAATGAATTTTTGAAGATGACAATGTGAATTGAATCAAAAACTACATGCCAGCCCTAATGTTAAAAGGAAGTGACATAAAGGGTATAAATACATCTCATTATACATTCATTTTTCAACACACACAAGTTTATTAATGAACAAGGAGATATAAGTCGAATTTCTGAGGAAATCTGAAGTGAAGAAGGTCGAATTTCAAGGGAGGATGAAGTCTTTTGGTGATGTGTTCTAAGGTATGTTATTTACAGGTTATCTTACCATTTTCAATATAATGTTGTTTCTATAACAATTCAAATGGTGAAATTCATAAGCTATTGAGAAGACATATCTAGGTACCTGTGGTAAAATGTTCAGCTATTTATTCTCTATAATGGTGTAGATACACTCTGTGGAATATAGGGTTTTTGACTAGTCCTGAAGCTAGTCATAAACATGGGTTCTGGGTAAAACAGTCATAAAGTCTTCATAGAGAATCCAAATGAAGTGATACCAATTGCATTGGAATGGGTACGAGCTTTAGTTTCTTGTGTACGAATTTCAGAATCTGATGTTAAATACTGAGCATGGGGCATTATGTACAAGTTCTCTCTCATGAATAAACCTGAATTGAATAAGGTCTACCATTTTCTCTATAAATCCTTTTCTGGGAGGATTCAAGGAGTGAAACTTCAAGTATTTTTAGAGAATAAATTGAGTAATATTATCAACAGGATCATATTATTCCAATAAGTGAATAATTTTAGAAGTTAAAGAAGTCTCAGGAAGCATTATCAGGTTCTATGTGATGGTCGGTTGATGGTGATAATTTAATGTAAAGTTTTATTATCTCTCATATATTCTTGGGTGGAAGGAAGGGGAAAGGATGGAGAGGTCAACCCTCTCTTGATATTGGAGTATTGTATCTTCATTTTGGAGGTTTATCCCTCCCTTTATCTTTGTAAGTTGTAGCTACCTTTGGAAGTCATTACTTCATTTGAACAATAATACATGATTACTTCTTATATACTGTGCATGGTGTATTGGTGTATCTCTTATACTATTCTTATCTATTGTTCATTGAATAGTCTTCATTGTTAATAGGGTATAAATTGAATACATGATCTGATTGAAGTACAAGTTCAAAAATACTAATTGCTCTAAACATTGATTCACCCCCCTCTCAATATTTCCAACAATTGGTATCAGAGCAGGTTTCCTTCAGAACAGTTTAACCACTGGAAGGAAAATCATGAGAAGATATGGATGACCATGAGCACATTCAAAATGGGATTCAACGATTTGATGGAATCAATTATGCATACTATAGTGATAGAGTGAAAACTTACCTAACATATTTGGGATTAGACATTTGGTACTAAGTTTTAAATGGCTATGTAATCCCAAAGAATTCTCCAACCAATCCAAATGAGAAGAATCTTATGAGTTGTAATTCAAAATCCAATCATGTGATTCTAGGAGCATTGGCACCAACCATTTCTAGAAAAGTGATGGGCCGCATCACTGCTAAAGAGGTATGGGACAAACTCAAGAGTATCTATGAAGGTGATACAAAAGTTAAGTAGGTCAAGCTTCAATGATATAGAGCAGAATTTGAAAATTTGAAGATGGATGAAAAGGAAGATATTGCAACATATTTTATTAGAGTTGATGAAGTTGTTAATGCTATCAGAGGAGTAGGTGAAGAGCTCAATGAATCCTTGGTTGTACAAAAAGTGTTGAGATGACTTCTCTTGAAGTATGATGCTAAGGTCTCCGCCATTGAAGAAACTAGGGACTTGACCAAAATGGCAATTGATGAATTACATGGGTCTCTTATAGCACATGAAATGAGAATAGGTACAAAAATGACCAACCAAACAATGAAGAAGCCTTTAAATCCATAAATAATACAAAAGGCAAGGATAATGACCTTGATGAAGAAATAGAAAATTTCGTAAGAAGGCTCCAGAAGGGAACTAGAATATACAAATGTAAGTCTCCTCTCAAATGCTTTAACTATGGTAGAATAGTACATATTTATGAAAAATGCTACTATAAAAAGAGAAGTCTCAACAATAAAAAGAGATTCTACTCCAAGGATGATGACATCTCCTCAGATGAGAGTGATGAAGAAGATAATGATGGAGGAGAAGTCCTCTTCATAACCCAATAAACCAAGGATGATGATCACAAGAGTTCTAAATAAGAATAATTCGTTTCTGAAGAAGATTCAGATGAAGAAACCAACCTTGATTCCTTTTGGGGATACAAAGACAATGTACAGAGTGAACAAGAAGATGAGAATCTTGAAAAGTTGAAGCATGTTGAAACTGAAAATAGAAAGCTTAGAAACATAAACATAATAATAAAAGGTGAATTGAGTAGTTGTGAAGAAGAGAATTACAATCTTGAAAACACCATTGATATATTTAAGGAACAATTAGAAGATTATGAGAAATTGAAAGTAGAATTGGATTACACAGAAGGGGAGCTATTATTTACAATAGAAAAGTTGAAGAAGTTCGAAAAAATCACTGAAAAATTAGATGAGATACTTAGCAATCAAAGATATTCAAACGACAAGACGGGACTATGATACAATGATAGTTTGAAGACAACAAAACAAGAAAAGGGAGATGAAAATGATGAAACCAACACTCCAGAGCAAGTTGAACAACATGATATAAGACTAGAATTCAGAAGAAATGAGACATCAATACGATCCTCTCCCATTAGGTATGAAAGAAATCATTATGAAGGAAACTACAGAATAATAGATCGTGAACCGAAATGGACCACACCACAAAGAATATCACTTACTCCCAAGTATCAAAATTTCTTTCTTGGACATTGTTATACTTGTGGAAATTTTGGACACAAGGAAATAAATTGTAGAATAAAAGAAAGTAATAGCTACACAAACTACATGAATGGTGTAAATAGTAGATATTTAAATGTTCATAGACCTGACAACAAAAATTATAATCCATTTGACCCATTAATGGATCAAAATATTGTATGCTACAAGTGCAATAATCTTGGTCACAAAGCACGAGATTGCAGAGAGATGAAGGAAGATAATCCTATGCCAAATGTCCCTATACCAACTACAACATGGAAAAGGAAAGAAATTACACACAATGAAAACTTTCGAATAGCATTGGCCGCTAAAGAATTCAAAGTAGAATATGAATGGTTCATAGACAGTGGGTGCTCATCTCATATGACCAAAGATCAAAGCAAAATTGTCATCTTGAAGAAAAAGGGTGGAAATGTTGCATTTGAAGATGACTCATCTACCAAAATAATTGGAAAAGGAAATATAAATCTTGGAAGTGAAAATGTAAAAGTAGGAAAAGTCATATTGGTTGAATATCTAAAGCATAATCTCCTCAGTGATAGCAAAATATGTGATCAAGGATATACTCTTACGTTTGACTCCCGAAAATGTAAAATCAGAGAAACGAAATCAGGAATATTGGTTGCAACTACAACAAGAAGACTGAACAACATATACATCCTAGAAATTAATAAGAGAGAGAATACATAAGACACACAAAAGGATTCCAAGGAAGAAAAATTCCCAAAGACCAAAAATAAGGATGAATTATTATTGAGTGCCACGTGTTCAAGGGGAGCAACCCCAAAGAAGGTCATATTATGCCATTGAACTCAGGGGAGAAGCCCCACCCTTTTCCATTGATGTCAAAGGGGGAGATAAATTGGGATCATGGTGATAGGTGGAGCATGAGTGTTTCCATCAATGACAAAGGGGGAGATTGTTGGAAGATTGGTTGTTGTCATCGATGTCAACCCTAGCCATTGGCTTTTACACCCCACAGTTGATCGAAATATATAGACATGAAGATACAACATGCATAGATGGATATTATAAGTCATGTCACTTTCATTATTATGTGGCACATCACATGGATCCTCACGATTGAGGAGAAATGAATTTTTGAAGATGACAATGTGAATTGAAGAAGAAACTACATGTCAACCCTAATGTTAAAAGGAAGTGACATAAAGGGTATAAATACATCTCATTATACATTCATTTTTCAACAAACACAAGTTTATTAATGAACAAGGAGATATAAGTCGAATTTATGGGGAAATCTGAAGTAAAGAAGGTTGAATTTCAAGGGAGGATGAAGTATTTTGGTGATGTGTTCTAAGGTATGTTATTTATAGGTCATCTTACCATTTTTTCTATAACCATTTTTCTAAAACGATTCAAATGGTGAAATTCGGAGAATATTGAGAAGACATACATAGGTACATGTGGTAAAACTTTTAGCGATTTATTTTCTATAATGGTGGAGATACTCTCTGTGGAAGATAGGGTTTTGACTAGTCCTGAAGCTAGTCATAAACATGTGTTCCGAGTAAAACAGTCATAAAGTATTCATAGAGAATCCAAATGAAGTGAGACCAATTGAATAGGAATGGGTACGGACTCTATTTTCCTGTGTATGAATTTTAGAATTTGATGTTAAACATTGAGGGCGGGGCATTCTGTACAAGTTCGCTCTCATGAATAAACCAGAATTGAATAAGGTCTACCATTTTCTCTATAACTCCTTTTCTAGGAGGATTCAAGGAGTGAAACTTAGAGGATTTTCAGAGAATAAATTGAGTAATATTATCTATAGTATCATATTATTCCAAGAAGTGAATAATTTCATAATTTGAAGAAGTCTCAAGAAGCATTATCAGGTTCTATGTGATGGTTGGTTGATGGTGATAATTTAATGTAAATTTTTGTTATCTCTCATATATTCTTGGGTGGAATGAAGGGGCAAGGATGGAGAGGTCAACCCTCTCTTGATATTGGATTATTGTATCTTCCTTTTGGAGGTTTATCCCTCCCTTTATCGTTGGAAGTTGTAGCTACCTTTGGAAGTCATTACTTCCTTTGAACAATAATACATGATTACTTCTTATATAGTGTGCATGGTGTATTGGCGTATCTCTTATAATATTCTTCATTGTTCATTGGATAGTCTTCATTGTTGATTGGATATAAATTAAATACATGATACGATTGAAGTACAATTTCAAAAATACTAATTTCTCTAAATACTGATTCACCCCCCTCTCATTATTTCCAACAAGGCCTTCACCTAGGAGAATGAGGACCTAACATAGGGTTAATATTAGCACGTTCTATGTTTTGTGTAGACTCTTGACCCACCCCCTTGAAATCACCAATTTCAAATTAGTTGACATGGTGACCCAAAATAAATTTATCCCATAATTTCCTCAAGAAATATAGAGGCACATCCTTGTTATTGCAGGGAGGATTGTCAAACACCATGAACCATCTATCCATCTAATTATCACTAAATTGAGGGTGGATGCACCAATCCATACAAATATGTTTCTTGTTGACAGGTGGTTGTAGTCCAGATCTATTATCAATAAATGGAGACGTCAAATCTTGTTTCGAAATATTCAAATCTTTGAATTGGTTTTTATCGAGTCCATTCCGGTAATACAAGAACATCATATCCCTGTATTAAAAATTAATATTTAATTTCCCTTGGGCACTTACAATGGTCAATACAATGGAATCCAATGAAGTGGCCAATGGCAATCGACTAGGCTCTTTTGTACCCCTTAAGTCATGGACAATTGATATCAAAATGGTCAACCCTTCATCAAATTGTGTTTATGTTTGGTGGTTGTGGTGGGTTGGTATTTTTTTTCACCTTTGTGTGATTGTGTGGGGTTTTGATTGTCTCCAGGTTCCATCTTGATTTTTTTGCTGCAATCTAATAAAGGAGTTCATATAAATAATGTCGGTTTTTTTAATTAAAATAAAATTACAAAAAAAATGGAAATACATAGTTTAAGAAATTAGGAAAATAATAAAATAATAACAAATACATACATGACTTGTCTATGAGCCAGTGTTAAAATCTTATACCAATTCCACAAGTTTCTTCTTCTTCAAAGGTGAGTGGAAACAACCTACAAACAACATCATTGGGAAGAATCTTAAGTGATTGTAGCCTACATTCATAATTTATAATATGTTCTTATGCAATTGTATTTCCTTCTCTGTTAAACTTTACTAACAAATATACTACCTTTCTTATAAGGTCATGCAAAGGCCCTTTTAAGACCAATGGGGTATTGACCTCCCATGCAAGGATAGGGGGTAGGGATTAAGTATGAGATGCGCTTAAGTATAATATGTGCTTATTATTAATATACTTTATTCATACTTCATTTGTACATAGTTGCATGCATATTTTTTTATCAAATGTTTAGTTAGAAAGAGTTGACTCTTCCATTCACTCCTCACCCCAACCATTACCACTTAGGATCGGTAAACGAAGGTGGCCAATCCTTGTTTATTTCTTAGAAATTTGAAGTTATAATTTTATATGAATCCCCAACTCCATGACATTATTCTCTATAATGCCACCCCTCTAGATTTTGAAAAATTGATATTGGGTAAGACATACTAGTTTTATCTACATCATTCAATATGTCTCTCTCATGAAATCTAACACCCTCACTAAAGATAGCCATAAATATCACTTTCATTCCTTAGCCACACCTAAAATAACATCTCTCTTCTACAATGACATTGTTTGTGAACCAACGCTCCATAAATTCTTACAAATTTGTGTCATCTATGAGGCCAAACCTGATCAAACAACTCAATCTCCAAACTCTCTTACACCTCTTCTCATATATTATAATGATATTTTTACTAAACCCCAAGGATTCCTCCATCCACATCATATCTAAAATGAAATTAATTTATTGTGTAATTCCTCCCTTCCCAACACACCCACTTACTTATCAACATACAGATTCAAAAACTACTTACCACTAGTAAACTCAAACCTAGCACCTCACCATGTGAATCACTAGCATTTATAATTACAAATAAAGAGTCAGAATGATCCATATTTATGAGCATAACTAAATGAAACATAGATATATAACACTAACATAGATATACATAGAACAATAATAGATATATGGTGAAAATTAACTTATATTCAATAAAGAAATATGTTGAAATTGTAAAATGCAGAATGAAGCAATCTAGCTCTAATGTTGGTAGCTAATCTATGAGAAGAGATGTGGTGGTTACGTGCATTCACATGAGCACATTACAATGAGGCCTCCAGGAATTTTGAGAATCAATAAATAATCATAAAACCCTAGACATAAAAAAAACCTAACCCTAGGAGATGAAGCTCCAAAAGTCATGTGGGCCCCGATGGGGTTAGTTGGTACCAGGGATGATTTCAAGGATGGAAATTTATTTTAAAATGTAGAAACCTTGACGAATCTTATTAATCCTTCGTATTCCAACTATAAAATGTTTGGTGATATTTTTGTAAAAATATTCTAATTTCTAAGGATTTGATATAGTTTGTATAAAATTTTGACGATTTTTAAGGTAATTTTTTTTTTATCCTGTAGAATTTGGGTGAGTCATTTTTAGAATAGAGAATATTTTTTTGGGAAAAACCATGGAAAATTAGCCCATGAGCAAAATTTAGCCCCTAAAATCATCCCTGGTTGGTACATCAAATTCCTAAGGTTGTAAATTTTGCATACGATCTATGTTTTAGGCACACTATATCCCATTGGAAAGGTCTATATGAGGAATACACATTTTTCTGTCACACTTTGACACTATCTACAATGTGACTGTGGTGAGTCCAAAAATCATTCTTTAGGGACTCAAAACAACCTCATAAGTTTGGGAACCGAAAAGCTAGAAACAAATTGCCAAGATGACAATTATATGTGAGCTAGTTGAAAGAGGTGGGTGGCCACCAATATCCACCTGGATCAATCCTCCCCACTTAGGAATAAATGGTCTCCATTACGTTGATTCCCCCCATCAAATGAGAAAATTTCTATTGAATTTGGCCCCAGGTGAGCCACTTACCTTGGTGCAGGAGTTGCCCCGCTTTGACAACACGATAAAGTTGAAGTTTCTATTGGCGAGTTCCCTTGACCTATGTTTCCACAATATGATCAGTGGATTCCTATTCCATGCACTCAGGGTTGAGCTCTTTTAGTTTCAATTGTTTTTTTATCTCTGAGGTGTCCATTAATGGTGGAAAATATGGTTGAAGGAGGTCCACATTAAACATTAGGTGCAATCCAAGGAAGGGGGGAATGTTGAGCTCAAACGCATTGTCACCCACAACCTTGGTGATGGTTTAAGGTCCATATTGGAGTCAACAAAGCTTCCTATGAGGTCCTATAAGGTGTTATTTATACAAATGCAACCAAACTTTATATCCCACCTAAAATTTGTGGGGCACCCGGTGTTGATCATGGTGCTGCTTGTACTTGGCATTGGACTTCTGCAAAATATCCTAAACCTATTGGCGGATGTGTTGGATTCATTCAATGAACCGGGTGGATTTTCCAGCTTCAGTTTGAGCATGGGATGATTCCACCTATGTGGACGCAAGGGGTAGTGAAATATCCATTGGACCCAATGGTTGAAATCCCAACCTCACCTAAAATGGGTTGTGGTCAGTTGATCTATGTATGGATCTATTATGACTGTGTTGAACATAGGGGAGACTCTCATCCCATGTGCAAAGATGATTGGAATTGTACATGCGCAAGATATGCATGATCATACTATTAATGACCTCGGTTTGGCCATCCGTTTGGGGGTGGAAGAATCTGGATTTGGTGAGATTGGTGTCCAACCATGACTAGAGGCTCGACCTGAATGTGATGAATGGAATGTCCCAATCTGAGATGATGGTTTGTGGTATCCCAAAATTTACCCACACTCGTTTTCACAAGACCTTAGTAGTGGCCTCCATTGTGATGCTCTTCTTGCAAGAGGCAAAAATTGCCATCTTGGAAAATCAATCAACAGTTACCACAAAAACACAGTCATTTCCTTGCTTGGTTGAAGGAAGGCTTGACATGTAGTCCATCGAGATGTATTCCTAGGGCCTATATGGAGTAGCCAGAGGGGTGTACATTCCTTTTTTCTTAATGGAAGCTTTGGCAATGGCGCAGGTCATGCAGGACCTGGTATACTCGTTGACATCCTGTCAAAGTTTCGGCCAATATAAATGTTTCTACAACATTTTCGATGTCGTTTCTACATCGAAGTGTCCTTCCACCCAACTGTAGTGAGCTTCTCAAATCATCTTCTCTCTCTCTTGATGGGACACAGAGATGGTCCAGATGGCACAACAACCTGTCCTGAAGATGGAAATCATTGACAATTATGTTTGTGTCCAGCATATGGGAGGTAATGGTGAATTCATGATCTCTCTTGTAGAGTTGAGGCCACCCAGAGGTCTCATGTCTATAGGAGTGTAGAAGCGTGGTTAGTGTTGCAACTAGAGGTCAACTGAGGCAGTAAATGATGCAGTTGTTGCTCCATGTCCTATACTTGATGTCGAGATGGAACTATTTCAAGTATGTGGACCACTTATGATGGCAGCGATTCTGAAATTTTCCTTGTGTTTGCATGAATTGTAGAGTCTTATGATCAATGTGGATGACTGTCTCCTTCTCGAGAATCTAATGCCTCCACTAGCGGAATTCTTGTAAAATGGAGTACATTTATTCTTCGTAAGTGGGGTACTTATGGATGGTATATGATATCATATCACTATGATAGGCCACGTGATGTCCATGTTGAGTGATAACTTTACCCACAACATAATCTGAAGCATATGTCTCAATCTCGAAAGGATGCTTCAAGTCAGGTAATGAGAGCATTAGGGTTGAGCACAATCACTACTTCAAATCATCAAATTCTTTATGTTGCGACTAGACCCACATGAATTTTTCCTTGCCACCACCCATGGTCACTTGGCTAAGGGCCCATGCAATGTGGGAGGATCCCAACACGAACCTGCAATAGAAATTGGAAAGGCCTAAGAATATTTAAAGCTCAGTGAGTGTGGTGGGGGTTAGCTAGTCACAGATGACCTGGATCTTGGTTGGGTCGACATGCACCCCATGCTCATCAATAGTGTATCCTAGGTATTGGACCTTGTTCATGCCGAAGGAGAATTTTTCCAAATTTTCATATAGCTTGTGTTGTCGCAGAGTGTGAAGAACCTGTTGAATATGATGCAAGTGTTATGCCCAACTCTTATTGAAGATGAGGATGCCATCCAAATACACCACCAAAAAAGAATTGGTGAAAGGTCACAAGATATCATCCATCATCCTCATGAAAATTGTTGGGGCATTTTTCAAGCCAAAGGGCATGACCAACCATTCAAAAATACCTTCTTTAGAATTGAAGGTAGTCTTTCATACATCAGTATGCTCTATTGGGACCTAGTGGTAGTCGAACTTCAGATCAATATTACTAGAGTATTTGGGCCCCTTGAGTTGGTAAAGGAGATTATCGATTCAAGGAATTGGGTACCGGTTCCTAACTGTGATTTTATTTAGGGCCCGATAATCAATGCAAAGTTGCAAGGTCCCATATTTCTTCTGCACTAACACAATTGGGCTTCCACAAGGTTATGAGCTTGGTTAGATGTGCCCTTTTTCAAGCATCTCTTGGATTTGGCGCTTGATTTCCTCATTTTTTGATAGAGAGTGATGATAGACTCACCCATTAGGTAGTGGTGCACTAGAGGATAGATCAATTGAGTTCTTGACCTGGCAGTCCAGAGGTACCCCAGTGGGTGAGGATAAGATTTATTTGTATTCTTCCATGACCTTATCCACTTTCTTTTGTTGTGTGGAGAGACCTGTTGTAGAGGCCATGGATGTGGCTGCAACCTTTCGCTCATTTTGAGTGCGAATCATGAAGAAGACAAACTTCTTAATTTGAGAGATGACCTTCTTGCATTGTTTGTCATAGATCAAGGAAATGGCAGTAGGTGGGACTACCTTGGGTATCATGTACAATTTCCTGTCCAAAGTAATAATAACACTACGATGCCTAGAATCATATACAACGTGATGTTTCCATAAATAAGGTTGGACCAAAAGAACATCAAAAGATTTAATGGGGGTGACATCACCCAATACCTCACCTTTGAATGGGTTGATGTCATAGGGCAGATGACAATGTTGGTTGACGTGGAGATCGATCCCTTCGCGAAGCAATCCGATGGTTTAGGACTATGGGAGTGGTGTTGTCGGTAGAGTCAACCATTGAGATGAGGTTCTTTTTTCTACCACTATCAACGATGAACTGCAAAAAAATTCTCTTCACCCACATCTGTGAATGAAAGAGGCGCTCACCTTCCTTTGGTTCATTAGGTTCACCTGGTTGGACCTTAGTGGTAGCAACGATGGCACTGGGTTCTATGTCAATGATACGTCTCCCTTTTTCTGGTTCTGACTTATATTCGGAGCCCACATCTGATTTATAGGCTTTCACCTCAACCACCAATGACTGCTTTGAGCGTAATTCAACAGTGTTATGCCAAAGGATCTTATGGAACTCGCACCACTTCCTAGTGTATTTCTTTGTCTTCCCATTGTCCTTATTTGTTTGAGGTTTAGATTGGTTATCTTGAGGCTAGCCATCCTTTCTCTGCCCTTTGTTCTACAGGTTGGGGATGCCTTTACCCTGCTTTTGTTGTGAAGGGTTTGCATAACCAAACTGTCATGTCTTATTCTTAATATTCTATTCGATTTGAACATCATATCAATAGGTCACGCCCAAGGATGAGATGTCCAAAAAGTACATTTTTTTCTAGATGTATGTATGCAAACTTTTGCGGTACTTGAGCACTAGATTTCGCTCAGAGTATTTGATACCCAACTTAGTGCACAAGGTATGGAAAACATTGGTGAACTCTAGCACCGTTTGGTCCCTTTCCTACCACAGTGTGGTCCATCTTGTATATAAGTCGTCATAACTTCCAATAGGGTAGTATTGTTCCTTAATAGCATCCCTGAACAAACCCCAATTGAGTGTGATTACAAATAATGTAGATCCCTTTGTTTCATTTTTCTCACAGAAAGTCTCCCACCAATATTTGACATGGGGGATAACCTTAAGGAGTGAAAATGTAATCTTTTATCTATTGAAAAAGTTATGGACATAAAATACCCTTCTAGAAGGTTTAACCATTTATCTGCAACATATACATCTATTTGAACTTCAAATATAAGAATATCAAAACTAATATGTACCTTGAAGGGGGTGGTTCCTTCACTCGAGGAAGATGTGTCACTTGTTGGTAGTGGTCGAAGGATTTGTGCAAAAGTATCCATCATCGTATTCCTTTGTCGAGCGAGAACTTCCTCGAGCAACAATTTAAATGGATCTCCTGCCCCGTCGTCTCTCTTTTCTTCCCCCATGGGTAGTTGTTGGGTTCGGTAAGGCCAATCTTGCAAAGGCTCAACTCGTTCGAGTCCCAACTGCTTATACCTTGACCTCATTGGGGACATGCACAGAGAAACAAATGAAGATAAAACCGCTCTGATACCACTGATCCATATTTATGAGCAGAATGAAATGAAACACATATCTATAACATTAACATATATATACATAGAAAAATAACAAAGATACAGTGAAACTTAACTTATATTCAATAAAGAAAAATGTTGAAACTGTAAAATGCAGAATGAAACAATCTAACTCGAATGGTGGTAGATAATCTTGAAGAAGAGATGTGGTGGCTATACGCATTCTCCTGAGCACATTACAATGAAGCCTCTAGGCCATTTTAGCATCAAGAAGTAATCAAAAAACCCTAGACATCCAAAAACCTAACCCTAGGCTATGAAGTGCCAAAAGTCATGTGGGCCCCGATGGGGCAAGTTGGTACATCAACTTCCTAGGGTCATAAATTTTGCATACGATCTCCATTTTAGGTGCACAATAGCCTGTTTGAAAGGTCTATTTGAGGACTACACATTTTACCATCACACTCTATCTATGTCTACAGTGTGACTTTGGCAAGCCCAAAAAATGTTGTTTAGGGCCTCAAAATGACCCTGGAAGTTTGGGACCCAAAAAGATAGAAAGAAACTACCGAGATGACAATTGTATGTGAGCGAGTTGTAAGAGGTGGGTGGCCACCGATATCCACCTGGATGACAAAAGAATGGTGGTTGGTTACTTACTAACAATAACTCTTTCTTGTAGATCTATTGCTTCCTTGCTTGGTTACTAATGGATGCTTGTAGACCTCTCCCCTTCTTCAATTTGCTCAATCAATCTTAAAATGTGAGGCATGGTGTGGTCCAAATGAACACAAAGTGTGCCCTCGAGCCCTTAAAAGGGAACGAAAGGAACGTGTGTGTGTTCTTGGGAACGTGCTTATGTGGCATGCTAAGTGGAGGTTCAATGTTTTTCGAACCTCTCACATTAGGAATGTGTGCATTCCTTCTCACCGTGTTGCCACTTTATCGTCCTCCAACTTCATGCATTCACCCATATATATATATATATATATATATATATATATATATATATATATATATATATATATATATATATATATATATAATTTTAAGATCACACCAAATTTTTGTATAAAACCCACTTTTTTGTATAGAAGAGAGATTTTTTACTACTAAAGTTTAGGGAGGTTTACATACCCTACCCCCTCTAGATTTGAACTTATGACCTCTTAGAAAAAAACACTTGTTATTTATATATTTTAATTTTATATATTTATAAATTAAAATTTCTTTAATAAATAATAATTTACATTATTATAAATAAAAGTTAAGTTTATAAAACTAATAATTTTATAAAAATTAAATAAAATTAAACATATTTTAAAATGATTAAAAATTTAAAACATCCATTATTATCTTTCTTTTTAATCTTAGTTTTTTAAATAATATAAAATAATTTATGATCAAATTTAATAATACTCCAATAATTTATCTTTGAAAAATAAAATTCTAAATTTTTAGAATGATAAACAAATTCTTTCATTATATATAATACATATATAATATGGTCTGAATCACCTTAGCAAGGAGTTGGAACCAGCCTGCACCTAATCACGTGCCTCTACATAAGAAGGGTTATAGAACTAGATTTTCTCCCCAAATGTCCTGCCTTTCAAATCTCTCCCTCATTACCTCCTAGGGCATAAGGCTTGCCCGCAATCATGCCCTCTAGGAGGACAAGCATCTCCCCACCTCACCACTTTGGACCTGCCCTCGGAAAGTCTGGTTCCAACATATTGGAATTCTCTCTATGAATTTTACCCTCAAGCTATGAAAATGAATAAATGAT
>ML781962.1:876714-896910 GCA_009831015.1 Picea engelmannii | reverse complement strand
GGGTGGGGATGCAAGTCAATATTAGCAAAACGAAAGTAGTGGTTTTCTCTAACAAAAGAAAACATAACCAGCATAAGTTCTACTTTGAAGGAAACATTCTAGAAGAAGTTGCAGACTACAAATACCTCGGAATTGACTTCAACGGAAATTTAAGTTGGGATGGTTGTAGAAAGAAAAGAACTTTAGGGGGTTGGAAAGCATTTTATTTTTTTCAAAACAGGTGTAGAGAGGCAGAGTTGTGGGACTGGAAAACCATTCTAACTCTTTTTGGGCTTCTAGTGATTCCGGTGATCCTCTACGATTGTGAAATATGGGCAAGTAGCACAACCGATATGCAGTGGAAACAAATTGAGAAAATTTAGAAGCGATTGATTACAAACAAATTCAAAATTAAAAGTGCAGTTCCTTATGCTATCCTGTTAAGTAAAACAGGGGCTACCCCTATTGAAGCAATTGCTATGGTGCAAGTCATAAGGTATTTGAAAAAAATTGAGCAAATGGAAGAGAGAAGATGGGCTAAGGTTGTGTTTAGTGACAGATTGTGCAAAAGAAAGAAGACTTGGATGCGGCAAAATAACAAATGGTTTAGTAAATGGGGCATTTGCTTGAGCATGTGTCCTACAAAGAGTAAAGAGATAAAAACTTTTGTTATGGATAAGTTCCACAAACGTACTTGGGAGAAAGAAGAAGTACTACATTGAAGAGTTTAACCCCACTCATAACCATGAGCAAAAGGCGTACATAGGGGCCAATATTTCTTGGAGATCTAAAATTCTTATTAGTCAATTAAGGACTAATTCTCATCAACTCACAGGGTGCTAGAAAAGGCCAAAAGAAAGGTGGGAAGAAAGAGTATGTATTTTGTGCTCGTTTGGAAAAGTGGAAACATAAAATCATTTCATTTTAGAATGTGAGGCCCTCAAAGACAGCGGGGAAAATTATGCAGGTATTCTGGCAGCTAATTCTTGGGATAATCTATTCAGCAAAGAGTTTGTTGAGAAGCTGGGAGCGATTATTGTAAAACTTCACAGGAAAAGGGCCGAATACAAAAGCCAGATGGAAAAACAATATGTCCCATAGTCTATTTTTAGCCTCGTGGACGTTAAAAATACTTTCTTTCTTTCTTTCTTTAAGTGGAGGAAGACAATTTGCAAGCAGCAGTGATGAAGTAGTGCATGGTGGGCCTTTACAAATTTGGATCATCAATATTTCTTTACGAATTTGCTAATAACTTTAAAGTATATATTTTAAGGTTATTTGTAATATTTAAATATTTCTTTTGTAAAGTTTTGTTTATTAATACATTTTATCTATTAATGTTTTCCACTCCCACCCTCATATATATGCCCTCTAATCACACCCTCATATATATGAGGGTGGGAGTGGGGGGAATTAATGTTGCACCCCCCTTCCCCCTCCTACCCTCATATAATACATTTTATCTATTAATTTTCTCCCCTCCCACCCCCATATAGGGGGCATTAATAGATAAAATGTATTATTATAATACATTAATTCCCCCATTTTCCACATTCATATCTCATATATGAGGGTGGGAAGGGGGAGACATTAATAGATAAAATGTATTATAATAATACATTTTATTTATTAATTTTGTGAGAAGGGGGGTGGGGCAGGGCATTAATAGATAATATATGAGGGTGGGAGCAGGGGCATTAATAGATAAAATGTATTATAGTAATACATTTTATCTATTAATGCTCGTCGTCCCACCCTCATATATTATCTATTATTGCTTCCCCCTCCCACCCTCATAGGGTGAGGATAATACATTTTATCTAGATTAATTCCCCCCCTTCTACCCTCATATATTATCTATTAATGCCCGCCCCTCCCACTCTCATAGGGTATAGATAAAATGTATTATAATAATACATTTTATCTATTAATGCTCCCCTCTCCCACGCTCATATATGAGACTCTAAGGGGGGGAAATTAATAGATAAAATGTATTATATGAAGGTGGAAGGGGGGAGGGCATTAATAGATAAAATGTATTATTATAATATATTTTATCTATTAATGCCCTTGACTCTCACCCTCATATATGAGGGTGAGAGAGGGAGGCATTAATAGATAAAATGTATTATTAGAGTAGGCGTAATGGTTAAGAGCATGTGTTTCCTCTTAAAAGGTCACAAGTTCAAATCAAGAGAAAGAAGCATTAATAGAATAGATTACTATTATTATCTATTAATGCCGACCACTCCCACCCCTATATATCCCACCCCTATTTTATCTATTAATGCTCCTTCTCATTTCACCCCATTTTCCACCCTTTCAAAATTAATGAAACCCTTAACCACTTTTTACTTATTTTTACTTAATGTAATTGTTACTAGTTTCTATATTATTGAGAGAAGCGCTGCGTTTATTGGAGGGAAATTGCGGTATTCGCTGGGCTGCTTTAGCCGCAATTCTCTCTCAGCAGCTTGTCTCCTCGTTCCTGTACATTAATGGTGGGATCTCTGAATTGGTAGCACCAAGCGGAAAATGCATTTTGGGTGAATGGGCTTCAGAGCAGTCCAGCAGCGCAGCCAAAGTTGTGGGGGAAGCCGGCTGGCTGTCATGTTCATCTTTGTCTATTCCATAGACGTCCAGTTTAAAGTTTAAACCAAACATCAATTGCAATTCTGAGCAGCGACACCTAAGCTCTCTATGAAAACGATCAATTGCAACAGCAGACATAAAAAATTAAGATTCTGAGCAGCGACAGTGAAGCTCTCGAAGAAAACTATGCGATGTAAAGGTGAGGACCACTGAGGAGCTATTTTCAAAGTCAGGACGATATCAGAGCCGTCAGCCTTTTCTCTCTCCTGCGCGCAGCGGATTTAAGAGAGGAATATCTGTATTTGTTATGGCTGCCAATAGAATTCAATGAGACACCGTTTTGCTCTATCGTGAACCGTCCACTGTCGCATCTTACGCACACCCATTTCGGCGACGTGGAATTTGCAAGGAGCCCGGAAGTGAAATTCCAATCAGTGGCCACAGCGATGTACTGTATACGGCAACATACTGCAATTTTCTTCCTCCCGAGTSCGGGCCAGCTCGCGAAATAAATATGAGTAGAATCGTCTATGACAASTAACTGAAACCAAAATGACGAGGTTGCTTTTATTTTCACTATGAGATGTATGAGCGCTCATACATATTCATATTCATGCCACAATATAGAGTAGTACGTTTGGATAATTCTCTCGGTATTACCTTATGCACAGACTATGCAAATTAAAGTCAATTAAATTCAACAAACCTAATAAAAGTCAATTAGGGTAATCTTGGGTAATCTTAACTATAGTTAATTATATCTTATCAAATTTAGTTATAATTAATTTATAGTTCATAATAGTTAATTACAAAATTCAAAGTTAATCATATTAATTTAAATCAAAATCAATTTTAATCCATTTTCATTTTTATTCTTGTAAATCATAAAATAATTGGTTTGAGTTAAAATTTATTAATCAATTTGAATAAAAATCAATCATAATTTTAATAATAATTAAAAAAATAATTTAAATAATTTTTGTTTTAGTATAATGAATTATTATAACATTAATATTAATATTTTAATTAATTTAATTATTATTTTTATTAGTATTCATGTAATTGTTATTATTATTATTTATTTTCTCAAAATGCAAGTCTTCAATTAATACAACTACATTAAAGGTTATTCATATACATCAATTGGTAATATTAGTGTTTTCCACTTTTAACAACATCGTTGTCAATTCACATATATTAATCACTTTTCATGTGGTTGTGCTAGTTCATATCTTTTTTATTTAGTTGCAAGTTCTTAAATGGATTTCTTCACATGAGTATCTTACTATGTCCCACCACTTTACTTCTAATGACATTGTGTCAATTCACATATATCAACCACCTTTCATGTGGTTGTGCCAGTTCATATCCCCTTTTTTTTAGTTGCTAGTTCTTAAATCGCTTTTTTCCCTTGAGTATCTTACTATGCCCCACTACTTAACTTCTATTAAATCTCTTTCTCTTTCTTCATATGAGTATCTTACTATGCCCCACTACTTAACTTTTAATGACATTGTTGTCAATTCACATATATCAACCACCTTTCATTCACTGAGTATCTTACTATACCCCACCACTTAACTTTTAATGACATTGTTATCAATTCACATATATCAACCACCTTTCATATATCAACCACCTTTCATTCACTTGAGTATCTTACTATACCCCACCACTTAACTTTTAATGACATTGTTATGAATTCACATATATCAACCACCTTTCATATGATCATGCTAATTCATATCCCTTTTATTTCTACATCTTTTTAAAAGTTGCAAGTCCTTAAATCACTTTTTTCACATGAATATCTTGCTATGTCCCACTACTTCATTTTTAAAATGATAAAATGATGTGACTATTTAAAAACCAAAGTAACATGCTAGAGAGTAAAGTATCCCAACCCTCTAGATGGTGGTATAGTTATATGATATGTCACCTTATTTTTTTTTTCATAATATCCCAACCCTCTAGATGGTGGTATAGTTATATGATCCGTCACCTTAATGTTTTTTCATAGTATCCCAACCCTATAGATGGTGGTGCAAGGTGGTGTAGTTATATGAGTGACATAAATGATGGTGTAGTTATATGAGTGACATAATTTATGTCACCTTAATTTTTTTTCGTAGTATCCCAACCCTCTAGATGGTGGTGTAGTTAGTTAGATGAGTGGCATAGTTTATGTCATCTTAATGTTTTTTCATAGGATGGTGGTGTAGTTATATGAGTGGCATAGTTTATGTCATCTTAATGTTTTTTCATAGGAAAATTACCAAATAAGGACATGCATTGTTTGGGAAATCGATTTGACATTTAATACTTTCATTTTTAATGACATGCTTTTTATAAGATTTAATATACTTTGGCATTACACTTATAATTTATATAAAATTAAAGTTGTTTAAAAATATTTTAATAAATTTGTTTATATAATTAATATTTTTTTTTGTGACAAATGTTTAATTTGGTATTATATATAATATGTTGTAGTAAAGATGAAATAACCACTTTTTACAAAAATTTCAAAAAAAAATAAAGCTAAACTGAACCTCACTAAAAGAGTGCTCTATCCTATTGCTCTATGGTTACAAATTTCTTGACAAAAATTCCAACATGTTTCCAAGGGTTTACCGAACAAAGGAGTTTAATAGAAAAACTAGTTTACTAATCATAAACTTGGATTTAATTAAGCTTTAATTCAATGTCCACCTCCTGTTGGTGCTCATTTATGGCGCACTGGTCCTACTGAGGATGCAGGTTTTGATTTACTTCAAGAGAAACATGTTGGAGAATAATAGTCAAATGTTATATTTAGGAAACTGTTAAAAGAGATTTCTATTGTACATTAAATTAGTGTTTGAATGGTTTTCAGATCCACAAATTCAGGAGATAATTAAAGGCTATCCTACACTATAGATATGTAATCATTTTTCAGCTTAAGAAATAAATTATGTGAGCAGAGTCTCACTTTTGTGAACCCTTATCGCCTCACTGTCGACTGTGTCATTTCTCAATTTTTAATTTGGTATCAGAGCCATGGGGTTTCCACTGTTGTGATCCATTGTGATCTGTTCTTGCTATTGGTGTTGTTTGTTTTGTTAATATAGTGCGGTAAGAGTCGACTCGTGTCAAATGACAGAGTTGTTGATTGTTGCGATCTACATTATGAAGCAGAGGTCTGAGATCTGGAGGGACTGTTGTCTGGAGAGGTTGCGATCTGTGTGCCTAGGAATGGAGAGTTTTGCGTTGCAGTATCATTCTCATATAAACATTGTGTTGTATTTTCATGTTGTGTGATTAGATATATGGTAATTTGTTCAAAATGGTTTGATCAATTCTCATGATAAAAAAAATAAAAATAAACTTATATCTTATTAGTTATTTTATATGAATTTGGTCATATAGATAATGAAAAAATGTTATGAGATATTCTCGAAATAAAATATTGTGAAAAGATTGCATTTGGTTATGAGGAAACTTATGTAGAAGATTTTGAACTCAGTTGTGATCAGTTGCATGTGGATAATGATGATTGTAATGAATAAAATGTCATTTAGGTAATGTATGATGAGGAGAACATGTCAAATGAAGATTGGTTGAAGATAAATCAGAAAATACAATATATTCATAATTTTCTAAATGTAAAACGACACCTGCTCGAAATAATAATTGATAATATAATGAATGATGAAGAATCTGCAACAATAGTGAATGTTGTAGAAGAAATTAAAAATCATGTGTTAAATGATGTTGTAGACAAAGTCAACACTGAAACTGCAACAACAGAGCTGGAAACACCGACATAAGCAAACAACAATGAAAAAGAACACCCAGATTCAGTGCCTATAGCAAGAACAGATCACAACGAATCACAACGACTTCTCTTCTCGTGCGATTATTGCTGTAGATCGAGACTTCCCTTCACCTATTTGCATGCGTGCGATTGTTGTTGTAGATCGAGAGTTCCCATATCGTCGACTTCTTTTTCTTATTGCTGCATTTTTTTAACTGCTGGATTTTCCACTATTGAATACGTGGAGTTTAATAATCTACGTGAAGGAAGAGATAGAATCACCCAGACTTGTTGAAGGAGCGATTTCTTAATTGTTGTGGCTGCCTCTCTGTGGACAATATCGTTCAAGTTGTGATACGCAGCCTCATGCTTCTGTAGTAGAGTCTCTTGTTAAAAATTGAGCGAGAGACCCAACTTTGTCGAGCATGAGACCCAACTTTGGTCGTTGGAAAGAGCTACCTCTGTAAAAAAAAAATTATTGTTTGCATTTTTAATTAGGTGATCGCTGAATTATTTGAGGTGACTCTGGTGAATTTCTGGTGGCCGAACTCGTTAAGGTGGAGTATAAATTGTGGGAAGTGTCTACCCTGCCATTAAACATTGAAAGGGTCTCATCTTTTCCCTGTGCGCGGGACTTGGAACGAGCTACTCACATGTGAAGGATTGATCCTCCGTGGAGTTTGCAAGTCACCTAGCCAATATTGGAAAGAGCGTCGTGTGCTGATGTTTGTGAAGAAAGATTGAACCTCTTGTACCTCCACCTTTTGTGAATAAAGTTCAAACTAGTGGCCTCCGCCTTCCTATAGAACAACCACATCACAACAGGCTCACAAAAGCAGGCTTTGTCGGATTCGGTATGGCCATTGAGATGGTGGACAACATTAGAACAACATCAGACATTGTTGGACGATTTGCTACATCAGCCTGTACATATAGAAGACCAACTTGAATGCATTTCAATGCTTTTTCCTGCAGGCAACATCTGACTATTGTCAGATCGATCATATTCAACAAATTTCAGATTTCAATTCCCATGATAAAAATTTCACAATCTCCACCCCCATTCCAAAAGGTTTTTTTTTTCCTAAGGTAGGCTAATATCAATGTTTCTTCTTCCAATCACAATCTAAAAAAGAACGACACCGAAATTGTAAACATCTGCTTTTACAGATAGTTTCCCTAACATTGCATACTCTATGATGTTGGTCAATTTTAGCCATCTCTATGAGAGGGTGTCAAAGGTGAAATCCATCTACATTGAGCCACGAACGCTTGAGAGGACGTTGCTGCAAAGGACGTCTTGGTGTCTTATCTTCTATCAATCAGTCAAAGTTTTGTTTTTTTATGAAGTTTGTGATTTCGCTTCAGATTTGCACCATCACACGCCTTTTGAGGATAGCATTGTGTAAGAGGCACTCTGCGTGAAGGTACTTACATCTATTGCATAAATTATTTTTACTTGTTAGAAATTGTGGGTGATATGAGAAGACAGTGAAGTTTGCTACTATCATGGATAAGAACAAATTTATGGTAATTTGTTCAAAATGGTTTGGTCAATTCTCATCATAAGAAAAAAGATAAAATAGCCTTATATTTTATCAGTTCAACACTTTATGCAAAAAAAATTTCTCTTATTTTATATGAATTTAGTCATATAGACAATGCAAAAATGTTATGGGATATTCTCAAAATGAAATATTGTGAAAAGATTGCATCTGTTTATGAGGAAACTTATGTAGTTGATGGTGAACCTGTAGAAGATTGGTCAGTTGCATGTGGATAATGATAATTGTAATGAAGAAACTATCATTGAGGTAATGTATGATGAGGAGAACATGTCAAATGAAGATTGGTTGAAGATAAATAAATAAAAACAATATATTGATAATTTGCTAAATGTGAGAGAACACCTTCTTGAAATAATGAATGATGAAGAATCTGCAACAATAGTGAATGTTGTAGAGGAAATTGAAAATCATGTGTTAGATGATGTTGTAGACAATGTCAATACTAAAACTACAACAACAGAGATAGAAGCACCGACAAAAAAAGACAACAATGAAGAAGAGCACCCAGATACAATGCCAATAGAATATTCTTAGTCGTCACAATAAATGAATGGCTCTGATTTCATCCATTAACTTCCGAGCTGTTATAAAGACATTAGTTTATATGTTTAGTTTATATGTTCACTAACTTATTGCCATGTCTACCTGATTAAAAAATATTAAGATATTAAGGTGGTCGCGTTTCTGCGCTGAAATCACAACCGTAAACCGCCTTTCTGCGTTCACCAACCGCGAGTTAGCGACTGTACTAGTCCTACGTGCAATTTTTGCTGTAGATCAAGACTTCCCTTATCATCGACTTCTTCTTCTTATCGCTTTATTTTTTTTACCGTTGGATTTTCCACTATTCAATACGTGGAATTTAATAATCTATGTGAAGGAAGAGATAGAATCACCCATACTTGTTGAAGGAGCGGTTTCTTAATTGTTGTGGTTGTCTCTCTGGACAATATCGTTCAAGTTGTGATAAGGAGCCTCATGCTTCTCTAATAGAGCATCTTGTTAAAAATGCTTTGTCGAGCGTGAGACCCAACTTTGGTCGTTGGAAACAGCTACCTCTGTAAAAAAAATTGTTGTTTGCATTTTTAATTGGGTGATAGCTGAATTATTTGACGCGACTATGGTGAATTTATGGTGGTCGAACTCGTTAAGGTGGCGTAGAAATTGTGGGAAGTGTCTACCATGCCATTAAACATTGGAAGGGTCTCATCTTTTCCGTGTGCGCGGGCCTTGGAACGAGCTAATCACATGTGAAGGATTGATCCTCCGTGGAGTTTGCAAGTCACCTAGCCACCATTGGAGAGAGCGTAGTGTGCTGTTGTTTCTGAAGAAAGATTGAACCTCTTGTACCTCCATCTTTTGTGAAGAAAGTTCAAACTGGTGGCCTCCGCCTTCCTAAATAAAAACCGCATCAGAACAGGCTTACAAAAGCAGAGTTTGTCGGATTCGGTATGGCCATTGAATTGGTGGACAACATTAGAACAACATCAGACATTGCTGGACGATTTTCTACATCAGCATGTACGCATAGAAGACCAACTTGAATGCATTTCAATGCTTGCTCCTGTAGGAAACATCCGACTATTGTCGGATCGATCATATTCAACAGATTTCAGATTTGAATTCCCATGATAAAGATTTCACAATATGCACCCCCATTCCAAAAGGTTTTGTTTTTCCTGAGGTAGGCTGATATCAGTGTTTCTTCTTTCACTCACAATCTCAAAAAGAACGACATGGAAACTGTAAACATCTTCTTTTACAGATAGTTTCCCTAACATTGCATACTCTATGATGTTGGTCAATTTCTATGAGAAAGCACAATATATTTAGCCATCACTATAAGAGGGTATCAAAGGTGAAAGCCATCTACATTGAGCCACAGAAGCTTGAGAGGACGTTGCTGCAAAGGACGTATTGGTGTCTTATCTTCTATCGATTGGTCAAAGTTTTGTTTTTTCTGAAGTTTGTGATCTCGCTTCAGTGTTAAATATAATGTAACTTCAACAGTCTGACTGTACAGTGCCAACTATCTTGGCCAGCTGTACTTTCTATTTTTGTCTTGCTTGAGCCTATTTAGCTCAACTATTTCCCTCTGCATATTGTTCTCTTCTAATTGTACTCTTCTTCATACATTTGAATATACTGTTTTTTGTTCTATCTTTCTCTCTGCATTTCTTTTTGCTTCACAATTTATCATGGTATCAGAGCTTCAGTAGTAAGCCTCTTCACACAGTCCAGAGAGAAACACGATCCTCAACACAGCGCAGAGCTTCACGGATCTTGAGAGCACACGACACAGTCTCTTTCACAAGGTTTGGAGAGCCGTTCGTCATACTCTCGAAAAGATCCTCGCAGGAAACTTCCACGAGGAAGTTGTCTGCTTATACGCTCAAAGAATCAGCGTAAGAAGCTCACGCGAGATTGCAGAGCGTACTGCGCTCGAAAGTTTCGAGGAGCAGAAACACGAGAAGGAAGCAGAGACCAAGAAAGAAGAAACTTTAAAGATTCTTGCACATTTTTCAAGAATCATCAAAGATTGACGAAGAAGAGCTGCAGAATGGAAGAACATTTAAAGAACTCGAAGAATTTGCTCAAAATCGTTAAAGATTCCTGCAGAACGCAGAATCGTTAAAGATTCTCGGAAATCGCTCAAATCTGTCAAAGATTGCAGCATAGATCAAAGAACTTGTGAAATTCTTTCAAATCTTTGAAAGATTCACAAATTTTTCTTCTACAGAAGAAAATTCTTGCAAATGCAGCAAAGATTGCGTCTAAGGAGCAAAGAACGCATCTCATGTGCAAAGAACAACCATTGAGCCCGTAAGATTTGTCCTGCGAATGGATCCAGAGCGGGAAACCAGTTCAGAAGGGACAAGGAGAGCACGGAAAAGGCGAAAGAATTTCAGCTGTCAGATCTTGCACAAAGGATCGACAGTCGTTGGATCAGCGAGAAGGTGCATGAGGTTTAGTCCTCTACTGTGCACAGGTGAAATTTTTGACTTGTGAAGTCACGAAATCCCGACATCATCTGGACCATCCATCAAGACACACGTGGCGAGATCTCGGCACTTCGCTGACTTACAAGGTGTAAAGGTCAGAAGACTATCGTGAGAATTCGCGAATCGTGAAATCCTGACATCATCTGGACCGTTGGATCGAGAAAGATCGTGAGCCGTCAATCTTATCCCATCGCAAAATCGAGGATCGGGAGTTGGACGAGCAAAGGAAACTGCTCTCCAAAAACTCCGATACGCGATATCGCGAAATCCCGAGAGGACTTGTGAGTCGTCCATCTCAGAGGACAGGTGGCAGCAAATCCAAGCATCACTCCATTGGCATTTCGGAGTTCGCGGTTTTGAAAGACCGTCGCAACACAAGTTCGAAACTTGCGAAATCGTGATTCTCGAAATAGCAATCAGATCTCAGCCGTCCATTTGTTTGGACACATGGCGGAAATCAAGGAAACCGTCGATGTTTCGGCAACTGGAGTTCTCAAGTTAACAAAAACTTTGGCATCGCAAGTCACAAAATCGTGAAACGACGTGGACCGTCCATCTTGAGGGGATGCGTGGCGTAAACCCAAGGACTCAGAAAAGTCCCGAAAGAGGAGAGTCCATCGGCACATCGGGATTCAGCAAATCGCGAATCCTGAGGACAAGGGATCGGGTTTCCTTATGGTGAAAACCTCTTAAACGATTTGAGTCGTCCATCTGTTAGGATGCGTGGGAGAGATCGAGGCCTTCGAAAAAAATCCCGATAGGAGAGTCCATCGACATTATGGGATTCGAAAAATCGTGGATCCTAAAGACGAGATGTCCGAAGCATTTGAAGTCTCGAAATCACGAGGAGAAATCAGGACCGTCCAATATAGGAGGACACATGGTGGGGATCAAGGGAAATCGAGAAATTTCCCGAAAAGAAAACGCCATCGCAAAATCAGAGATCGGGGAATCGAGGAGTCAGAAGAACTCGTCATCAGGGTTCACGAAGTCGCGATTCGTGATATCCCAATAAGATCTGAACCATCAGATCACAGGGAGATTTGGATCGTTAAATCGTCCAAAAGCAAGTTTTTCATTTCGACAATTTTAAGGGCAAAAGCCTGAAAAGCCCGTAGCGCTTTAACATTAAGGCGTGTGGTCACATTGCACGGTGACTAAGACCAATTCAAGGACGATAATCTCTTTTCAGCCATTGAAAAATCGACGTTTCGGTGATCGGAGGTAAAATATGAAAATTTCCCTCTGTTTTCACTGCAATTTAAAAAAAAATAAAAAAAATATGGCGTCGTCTAGCTCTTTAGGACCACTTCAGGGTCCGATTCTTCTGGGAAAGAATTACGAGTTTTGGTCTCTTTGGATGAAATCCTTCTTGCAAGCACAAGAGTGCTGGGAACCAGTGGATCTTGGATATGTGGAACCAGATCCAGCAGCCCTGTCTGCCATGACAAATCCATAGCGAATTGCTCAGGCAACACTGAGGAACAAAGAGAATAAAGCCAAATTTTGGATTCAAAATTATGTGGATGATTCAATTTTTTCAAAAATCACAGGCGTTGGTACTTCAAAACAAGCCTGGGATATCCTTCAATCTTCCTACCAAGGAAATGCCAAGGTCAAAACAGTTAAACTGCAAACCTTGAGGACTCAATTCGAGACTCTAAGGATGACAGAGTCCGAAAATGTGGATCAGTTCATGACCAGAGTCATGGGCATCATGAACCAGATCAGACTGACTGGTGAAACCATTACTGATCAACGAATTGTTGAGAAAATTCTCAGAAGTTTACCAAAGAAATTTGAAATGGTTGTCACAACAATCCTTGAATCCAAGGATCTGTCAAGTTTTTCAACAAATGAACTAATTGGTTCTTTGGTGACACATGAAACCAGACTGCATCTCACAGATGAGTCAAACTCCAATGCTTTCAAAACTCAATTCTCCTTCAGAAGAGGGAGAGGCAGAGGAAGAATCAGAGGTCACCAAGGAAGAGGGAGCAATCAAAGTAACCCTCACTCCAGTGGAGGCAATAGACAACAATATCATAATCAAAATTTCCAAGGTCAAAGACATCAGCAACAAAATCAACATCAGAATTTCTAGCCTCAAAGAGGCAGAGGGAGAAGATCAAATGAGAAATCAAGCATACAATGCTATTACTGAAAAAAGTATGGGCACTATGAATCTGAATGCAGGAAGAAGCAAGCAGATCAACGCTTAGGCAAAGCACATGTGTCAAATCACACGAGAGAAAACTCAAGAGGTATGTTTCTTTCGTGCCACAAGACTGAATAACAACCTAAAGATCTCTGGTTGTTGGACAGTGGATGCAACAATCACATGAAAGGTAACAAAGATTTACTTTCATGCATTGATTCTTCAATCTCATCTGACATTACACTTGGAAATGATTTCTTAGTCAAGGTTCAAGGAAAATGAACTGTTCCTATTCTTACTAAACATAATGTAAAGAAAGACATATACAATGTCTATCATGTTCCAGATCTGAAACATAACTTGTTAAGTCTAGGACAACTCATTGAACATGGCTATAAGGTACTTTTTGAGGGAACATCTTGTAAGATATATGACAAAATCCCAAGCAGAAAATTAATTTATGAAATCCATATGACCCCCAATAGGATGTTTCCCCTTACCCTCAGAACTGTAAATCTGATTTAACCATATGCACAGAGTGCATCAACCCTGAATGAAACAATGGTTTGGCATACAAGATTTGGACATCTACCATTTCAGAGTCTAAGTCTTCTTCAGAAGAACTCCCTGGTCAAAGGTCTACCTATCTTTAAAGAGAAAATTCCCCCATGTGAGTCTTGCATACTTGGAAAACATAAGAGAACTAGTTTTCCACAGTCATCAAATCAAGCCAAACAACATCTTGAACTTGTTCACACTGACCTGTGTGGACCAATGCAAACAGATTCAATAGGTGGTAGTTTTTACTTTTAACGTTTATTGATGATTTCAGCAGAAAAATATGGATCTATTTTCTCAAACACAAGTCTGAAACTTTTGCAAAATTCAAAGAATTCAAGGCAGAAGCTGAAAAATAGAGTGGCAAATATATCAAAGCACTCAGAACAGATGGAGGAGGAGAATACAACTCCAGATAATTTGCAAATTTCTACAAATCACAGGGCATTATCATGCAAACAACAGCCAGGTATACTCCACAACAGAATGGAGTGGTTGAAAGGAAAAATCAGACAATAATGAATATGGGAAGAACACTTCTTAAAGAGAAAAGTTTGTCAAATAGGTTTTGGGCTGAAGCAGTAGCATGCTCAGTTTATCTCCTGAATAGATCACCAACCACAAGTGTAAAGATGAAAGTTCCTCAAGAAGCATGGAGTGGGACAAAGCTAAATGTTGCACATCTAAGGACATTTAGATGCATAGCATACTCTCACATACCTTCCGAATTAAGGAAGAAATTGGATAACAGAAGTGAGAAATGTATTTTCACTAGATATAGTGAAACATCTAAAGCTTATAGGCTTTACAATCCAATCACCAAGAAATTAATTCTCAGCAGAGATGTAAAGTTTCTAGAAAATCAATTCTGGAATGATTCAAAAAATCAGCAAATGGACAGTCATGCCCTGTAGGAGGACAAGCATCTCCCCACCTCACCACTTTGGACCTGCCCTCGGAAAGTCTGGTTCCAACATATTGGAATTCTCTCTATGAATTTTACCCTCAAGCTATGAAAATGAATAAATGATATTTTCTTGACTCTCTATTGTGTTTTTTTGGATTCCCCGAGGTATCACATTTTTTTTTACCAGCATCACATATATACTTTAATCGATAACCATTCTATCTCATATATATAATATTTATTTTTTAATTTTATTTACTAAATTTTATTAATAATTTGTCTTTTAATCATAAATATTACACCATTAAATATTTACTTCATAATATATTATTTTWCTCGACTGTAATATTTGTAATAATTTGTCTTTTAATCATAAATATTACACCATTAAATATTTAATTCATAATATATTATTTATCTCAACTGTAATATATTTGATTGTGTGAAAATTATTTGATAGTTATATATTGTATTATTTATTGTACTTTATCAGATAATTAATGATGATTTGGCTTTATGTCTTTCTGCCATTTTTTTGTTTTTTCATTATGTCTTTTGAATAAAAATAATTTTGTCTACTTTTTGATAATGATGGCTCTTTCCTGTCAGGTTGGAAGACTTAAGCATTTAAGAAGGCGGCCTGTTCCATGTTTGCATTTGTACGTGACTGTTGTAAACGAAATTGTAGTAATCCTTCAAGGCTTCTCTGTCGTGAGCATCTTATGGATCGAATGGTGAGAGAAATGGCTTTCGGAAGCATGTGCAGAAGCATAGACGTCCAGTTTAAAGTTTAAATCAAACATCAATTGCAATTCTGAGCAGTGACACCTAAGCTCTCTATGAAAACGATCAATTGCAACAGCAGACATAAAAAATTAAGATTCTGAGCAGCGACAGTGAAGCTCTCGAAGAAAACTATGCGATGTAAAGGTGAGGACCACTGAGGAGCTATTTTCAAAGTCAGRACGATATCAGAGCCGTCAGCCTTTTCTCTCTCCTGCGCGCAGCGGATTTAAGAGAGGAATATCTGTATTTGTTATGGCTGCCAATAGAATTCAATGAGACACCGTTTTGCTCTATCGTGAACCGTCCACTGTCGCATCTTACGCACACCCATTTCGGCGACGTGGAATTTGCAAGGAGCCCGGAAGTGAAATTCCAATCAGTGGCCACAGCGATGTACTGTATACGGCAACATACTGCAATTTTCTTCCTCCCGAGTGCGGGCCAGCTCGCGAAATAAATATGAGTAGAATCGTCTATGACAACTAACTGAAACCAAAATGACGAGGTTGCTTTTATTTTCACTATGAGATGTATGAGCGCTCATACATATTCATATTCATGCCACAATATAGAGTAGTACGTTTGGATAATTCTCTCGGTATTACCTTATGCACAGACTATGCAAATTAAAGTCAATTAAATTCAACAAACGTAATAAAAGTCAATTAGGGTAATCTTGGGTAATCTTAACTATAGTTAATTATATCTTATCAAATTTAGTTATAATTAATTTATAGTTCATAATAGTTAATTACAAAATTCAAAATTAATCATATTAATTTAAATCAAAATTTATTTTTATTTATTTTTATTCTTGTAAATCATATTATTATTATAATTCAATTTGAATAAAAATCAATCATAATTTTAATAATAATTAAAAAAATATTTTAAATAATTTTTATTTTACTATAATGAATTATTATAACATTAATATTAATATTAATATTGTAATTAATTTAATTATTATTTTTATTAGTATTCATGTTATTAAGAAAATAATTTAAATAATTTTTGTTTTAGTATAATGAATTATTATAACATTAATATTAATATTGTAATTAATTTAATTATTATTTTTATTAGTATTCATGTAATTGTTATTATTATTATTTATTTTCTCAAAATGCAAGTCTTCAATTAATACAACTATATTAAAGGTTGTTCATATACATCAATTGGTAATATTAGTGTTTTTCACTTTTAACAACATCTTTGTCAATTCACATATATCAATCACTTTTCATGTGGATGTGCTAGTTCATATCTTTTTTATTTAGTTGCAAGTCCTTAAATGGATTTCTTCACATGAGTATCTTACTATGCCCCACCACTTTACTTCTAATGACATTGTTGTCAATTCACATATATCAACCACCTTTCATGTGGTTGTGCTAGTTCATATCCCTTTTATTTCTATCTCTTTTGATAGTTGCTAGTCCTTAAATCACTTTCTTCGCTTGAGTATTTTACTATGCTAGACTACTTAATTTTTATTAAATCTCTTTCTTCATATGAGTATCTTACTAGGTCCCACTACTTAACTTTTAATGACATTGTTGTCAATTCACATATATCAACCACCTTTCATTCACATGAGTATCTTACTATACCCCACCACTTAACTTTTAATGACATTGTTATCAATTCACATATATCAACCACCTTTCATATGATCTTAACTTTTAATGACATTGTTATCAATTCACATATATCAACCACCTTTCATATGATCGTGCTAGTTCATATCCCTTTTATTTCTACATCTTTTAAAGATTGCAAGTCCTTAAATCACTTTCTTCACATGAAAGTCTTGCTATGTCCCACTACTTCACTTTTAAAGTGATAAGATGATGTGACTATTTAAAAACCAAAGTAACATGCTAGAGAGTCAAGTATCCCAACCCTCTAGATGGTGGTATAATTATATGATATGTTACCTTAATTTTTTTCATAGTATCCCAACCCTCTAGATGATGGTATAATTATATGATAAGTCACCTTAATGTTTTTTCATAATATCCCAACCTTCTAGATGGTGGTGCAAGGTGGTGTAGTTATATGAGTGACATAAATGATGGTGTAGTTATATGAGTGACATAATTTATGTCACTTTAATTTTTTTTCATAGTATCCCAACGCTCTAGATGGTGGTGTAGTTATATGAGTGGCATAGTTTATGTCATCTTAATGTATTTTCATAGGAAAATTACCAAATAAGGACATGCATTGTTTGGGAAATCGACTTGACATTTAATACTTTCTCTATCTTTCACGTTACACTTACAATTTTGGTAAGTTATCTATAAAATTAAAATTGTTTAAAAATATTTTAATAAATTTATTTATATAATTAATATATTTTTTATACAAATGGTTAATTTCTTATTATATATAAGATGTTGTAATAAAACTAAAATAACCAGTTTTTGCAAAAATTTCAAAAAGAATTAAGCTAAACTGAGCCTCACTAAAAGAGTGCTCTATCCTTTGTTGCTCTGTGGTTGCAAATTTCTGGACAAAAATTCCAACATGTTTCCAAGTGTTTATCGAACAAAGGAGTTTAATAGAAAAACTAGTTTACTAATTATAAACTTGGATTTAATTAAGCTTTAATTCAATGTCCACTTCCTGTTGGTGCTCATCTATGGCACACTGGTCCGACTGAGGATGCAGGTTTTGATTTACTTCAAGAGAAACATGTAAGAGAAACATGTTGGAGAATAATGGCGAAATATTATACTTAGAAAATTGTTAGAAGAGATTTTTATTGTATGCTAGATTAGTGTTTGAATGGTTTTCAGATCCACAAATTCAGGAGATAGTTAAAAGCTATCCTACATTATAGATATGTAATCATTTTTCAACTTAAAAAATAAATTGTGTGAGCAGAGTCTCAGTTTTGTAAGTCCTTGTGGCCTCATTGTCGACTGTGTCATTTCTCAGTTTTTAATTTGGTATCAGAGCCACGGGGTTGCCACTGTTGTGATCCATTGTGATCTGTTCTTGTTATTGGTGTTGTTTGTTCTGTTAATATAGTGCGGTAAGAGTCGACTCGTGTCAAGTGACAGAGTTGTTGATTGTTGCGATCTACATTATGAAGCAAAGGTCTGCGATCTGGAGAGACTGTTATCTGGAGAGGTTGCGATCTGTGTGCCTAGGAATGGAGAGTTTTGCGTTGCAGTATCATTCTCATATAAACATTGCGTTGTATTTTCATGTTGTGTGATTAGATTTATGGCAATTTGTTCAAAATGGTTTGGTCAATTTCCATGATAAAAGAAAAGATAAAATAAACTGATATTTTATCAGTTCAACACTGGATATAAGTATTTTGTCTTCTATTTTATATGAATTTGATTATATAGATAATGAAAAAATGTTATGGGATATTCTAGAAATAAAATATTGTGAAAAGATTGCATCTGCTTATGAGGAAACTTATGTAGTTGATGGTGAACCTGTAGAAGATTTTGAACTCCGTTGTGGTCAGTTGCATGTGGATAATGATGATTGTAATGAATAAAATGTCATTGAGGTAATGTATGATGAGGAGAACATGTCAAATGAAGATTGGTTGAAGATAAATCAGGAAATACAATATATTCATAATTTTCTAAATGTAAGATGACACCTGCTTGAAATAATGAATGATGAGAAATCTGCAACAATAGTGAATGTTGTAGAGGAAATTGAAAATCATGTGTTAGATAATGTTGTAGACAACGTCAACACTGAAACTGCAACAACAGACTGCAACAACAGAGCTGGAAGCACCGACATAAGCAAACAACAATGAAGAAAAGCACCCAGATGCAGTGCCTATAGCAAGAATAGATCACAACGAATCACAACGACTTCTCTTCTCGTGCGATTGTTGCTGTAGATCGAGACTTCCCTTCACCTACTTGCATGCGTGCGATTGTTATTGTAGATCGAGAGTTCCCATATCGTCGACTTCTTTTTCTTATTGCTGCATTTTTTTAACTGCTGGATTTTCCACTATTGAATACGTGGAGTTTAATAATCTACGTGAAGGAAGAGATAGAATCACCCAGACTTGTTGAAGGAGCGATTTCTTAATTGTTGTGGCTGCCTCTCTGTGGACAATATCGTTCAAGTTGTGATACGCAGCCTCATGCTTCTGTAGTAGAGTCTCTTGTTAAAAATTGAGCGAGAGACCCAACTTTGTCGAGCATGAGACCCAACTTTGGTCGTTGGAAAGAGCTACCTCTGTAAAAAAAAAATTATTGTTTGCATTTTTAATTAGGTGATCGCTGAATTATTTGAGGTGACTCTGGTGAATTTCTGGTGGCCGAACTCGTTAAGGTGGAGTATAAATTGTGGGAAGTGTCTACCCTGCCATTAAACATTGAAAGGGTCTCATCTTTTCCCTGTGCGCGGGACTTGGAACGAGCTACTCACATGTGAAGGATTGATCCTCCGTGGAGTTTGCAAGTCACCTAGCCAATATTGGAAAGAGCGTCGTGTGCTGATGTTTGTGAAGAAAGATTGAACCTCTTGTACCTCCACCTTTTGTGAATAAAGTTCAAACTAGTGGCCTCCGCCTTCCTATAGAACAACCACATCACAACAGGCTCACAAAAGCAGGCTTTGTCGGATTCGGTATGGCCATTGAGATGGTGGACAACATTAGAACAACATCAGACATTGTTGGACGATTTGCTACATCAGCCTGTACATATAGAAGACCAACTTGAATGCATTTCAATGCTTTTTCCTGCAGGCAACATCTGACTATTGTCAGATCGATCATATTCAACAAATTTCAGATTTCAATTCCCATGATAAAAATTTCACAATCTCCACCCCCATTCCAAAAGGTTTTT
>ML781962.1:836330-850109 GCA_009831015.1 Picea engelmannii | reverse complement strand
ACAATGTATGAATATAATATATGCTGGTTTTCCCGGTTTGGGTTTCCAGGTGAAAAATCTCTGTGTAATGTTTGTATTTGCCATTGTATCTTTTCTGTTCTTTTCTGAATATCAGTTTGCAGTAGATATTGTACAAGATTAGAGTTTACATAGGTCATGGTATAGATCTAGATCATGGTCTAGGTCATGGTCTATACCATGACCTATACCATGAGATAGAGATAGACCATGACCTAAATATACACCTAGACCTAGACCTTGCCTGGACTTAGACCTAGACCTAGCCCGAGACCATGACCTATACCTAGACCTTGACCTAGACCATGACATAGACCTAGAAATAGACTTAAAACATGACCTATACCTAGACCTACACCTACACCATTACCATGGCCTAGACCTTGATGTGGATCATGGCATAGGCCATGACCCAAACCATGACCTTGGCCAAGGTAAGACAAGGTAGGCTAATGCAAGGTAGGGCAAGGAAATGTGAGGCAAGGCATGGTGTAACATCCAGTTCCATAGATAACATTTTATATTGACTTATTCTTCTATGACACTTGCGAGAAAGTGATTCGGTTATGATACATTATGATTATTCTTTGATTATGAGTTATATTATGATGTCATTGTGATTATATGTTAATTTCTATATGTATGTATATTAACAGGTATTATTGATAAGTTCTCCTGAGTGTGCAAGATACATGACAGGTTGAGGATGTCGATGGCATCAACATAATTCCTTCGACTCTGGATTGAGTCAGGGAGTGGATTTGGAATTGGTTTGAATATTTATTTACACACGCATGTTATATTATTGATTCCAGTATGGATTTATGTATATGAATAGTTTACATTATCCTTGTCAATGGATGCATGCATGGTGAGGCTTGCTAATCCAACTCACATATGGAGTAGAGGGGCCATACACAGAAACCAAACAATTGAGAGAGAGGTGTGGCAACATCCCTGTCACAACCTACTAGCACTCCCATCGTGAACCAACTGTAGCTTAACAAAAACCTAGTTTGAGAGGTTCATGATGCTATGAGGGAAGACTGAGACAATGGTTCACGAAGAATTCTAAGGGGCACACAATAAGGCAAAATCATTATTCCTTAGACAACCCTTAGTCTCTCACAAGTTCAACTAAGTGGAGTGTTGACTCCAAGTGTCGAACAAACTTCTAAATTAGTCAAAGGCGAGTAGCACCCTTGGAGCATGGAGATGCATCTTAAAGGGCACATCACGTAATTAAACTGTGAATCAATAAAAATCTAGATGGCCTAGAAAACATTAAAAAAAAATGTTTAGAACTTGTTAGAACATATTAATTATTAAATTGCCAACTAAGAAATCTAACAAGAGTATAAATCTAATGTGTTTGACTAAAATAAACTATAAAAATGAAATAAGGGAATTAGACTAGTAAGTTAAGTAAATGAATAAATATGAATAAAGTGGGTAGGTGCACATGTGTGCATGAAAATAATAATTTGGTTTTTACATAAAAGAAAATAAAAACATGAGAAGAAAGGTGGTTCACATAGAGTAGCATCTTGAGTCATTCTACCACTAATCCAAACTAAGAGAAAACTCATAATCCAACTCAAACTAAAATCTAGTTAGGGACACAAATTAAATGAGGGATTGGGGAACTAAGGAACAACTAAGAGAAATAATAGGAGCACATTGGGGAATGTGAGGGTAGTGGGTGAATAATTCTTTAATTAAACTATTAAAAGATAATTATTTGTGCATGAGGACATGTGTCATTGGGAATCTTTTTATAAAAGAAATGGAGAGAAAGAGAGAGGGATATCACCTTGGAAAGTACTGTTATGCTGTCAAATTTTTTTTGAACTAGTTTACTTGTTGAGAGTTGGGTTCCAAAACTTGGTAAAGAGTGGAAGCTCTTCTTTGTGACCAAAGTTTTGGTGCTATTGTTTTATGGTTTCTTGTGTGTGGCCCCTTTGCGGCTTGGGGGGCTAAGGGAGAAGAAGAGTACCCTAGCGTTGGCTGTGATGTGACGTACCGATGAAGTTCATGGAATGGAAAGTGAAGGAGGAGTGAAAATTGCACAAATCTCCAATCTGAAAATCAACCTCAATTTCCACTAAGTTTTGTATTTAAATTCAGTTTTTGTTATTTTCTTTGTTTTAAAAAAATATAAAATTATTTTGTTGCTCAATGGGAGAATATCGAATACTGGTCGACTCTTTTAATAAATTCGAGTAAAATTGTACTGGATATTTACATGAGATTGAGTATTACTTCGAGAATATGTACTAAGACCAGGTTATTTCTGGTATATGCGATCTTCATTTTGTTCTCTGCATATTTAAAAATAGGAGATTAAATTTTGTTTGTATTATTCCTTAATGGCCTAAGGTCTAAAGCGTTCGGGGTGATATATATATCTTAAATTTTATTGTCCTTACTCCTTTCTAATCTACGAGAGTGAACACTCCAAACCTAGAATGCTAAAAATATCTTGACTCTTTCTCAATAATAATTATTGATTATACCTGATAAAGATATCGTCCTCGATTTTAAGCTTACTGGTTGATTGATCTTGATCTATTCTTTTTAACAGTCGTTTGAATACATATTGACGTATTTTTCTAAATGAAATGATTGCGAATAAACGAAAGTTGATAAACTCCTAGACCTAGGCGGTTTAAAAACAAATACTATACGTGCAAAAAACGATGTATCTATGGTGAGCAGACATGTATTAATACTGTCGAACCATGTTTGAAATAAGTTATCGTTGTGGTTTCAGATGTTTAGAATTTTCAAAACAAATTCGTTGCTGGTGAACATTGAAAGGACGGCTTGCAAAACTTGAACTGTTGGGAAAGAGAAACAGTTCAGAGGTGAACGGAAGGAGTTTGCTGGAAGGAGGAGGCAATGTGTCTAGAACGTGGCTGGTGAAGGTGACAGGTTTAGGCTGGCCTAAAAAATGAAACCCTAATCACTCATACGTGGCAATCAGCTAACCACAATAGTAAATTTTAAATATGATTAAGTAAAAGTAAAAAAATAAACATGTACACTGATGTTTTTATAATAGTGAGGAAGTTAGTGGTTGAAATCACAATCATTGATTTATTGGTACTAAGAATATTCCATCAATATTTAATCTTGTCCATACAAAACTGATTAAGCACTAAAAACCTATTAAATATGTCCATAATCAATAAGTGTATTTCCACATAATTATTAAAACCATTTAAATTTTCATTAAACCTTTGTGATAATTAAACCGTTATGATAATTAATAGTATGACAGATTAATATAATTATGATTGGGATATCAAGGAAACCCGAATCCGTTACACTTTAAACATGAGATAAGTAGTCACCTCAAACGTGGATAGTTAGAATTTAGTGAATAAATTATCTTAATATTTCAATTGTGATTACTAGCCATGGATGGAAATTATAATTTATGACAAGGAGACATATCCAACAATTAAGGACTTTCGTGAAGGTTTCCTTGAAGTTTTAATTGATAAGTATATAAAAAAAATTAGTATGGTAATTCCGTTCAATGTTTCCTAGTGCCATTGGTAGTTATGTTGAATTTATAAATTAATGTAGTTGTTAAAAATGGTTTTTACAAATTTGATAAAGAATCTAGAATTGTTAAGTATTACTTGGGAGCGCTTCTTGAGTTAGTTTGTTTGTTTGTTTGTTTTTTTTTTTTTTTTTTTAATGAATCATATAATAATTATTTATAAATTTATTTCTCACATTTGAGATTAATAAATGCAAGGAGAATGTACGGTAATGCATTAAGTTTATACTAAATTAATAGATAGTATTATGATTAGATTGATTAATTTCACCTTTAATCCTTCAACCTAGCGAATAAATTTATTTCTCACATTTGAGATTAATAAATGGAAGGAGAATGTACGGTAATGCATTAAGTTTATACTAAATTAATAGATAGTATTATTATTAGATTGATTAATTTCACCTTTAATCCTTCAACCTAGCGAAGGGAACAATATTCCTTGGTTGAGATATTTAGATAGTATTCTATGTTTGGCTTCAAACTACGATATTTTTTTCGATATGTTTAATTAAATTATTAATTAATTTTAATCGATGTTGTTTTAGATGTAAAATAATGTGTTTGACCTATGTTGGTTGTTGTTATTTTTAAAATTTTGTTTAACCAATGTTTTAAGTAAAGGATGTGTTGTTTCATGCTAATACAAATTTGGATTTGTTGATTACATGTATCATGGTTACATAACATAAGATGAGTAGATGACATGGTGCGAGGGGAAGAGGTACGCTTCCTTCGAGAGAATCCACACAGGAGGGATCAATTCCACTTGGAAAGGAGCATACTACTGAGAAGGAGCAATTTGTTGTGGGAGATGTGGTAGGTATGATGAGATCCTTCCTGAGGATGTCAGAGGCGTTGATCAACCACCTGGATTGAGATGAGGTAAGAGAGTATGTGCCCAATGAGGGTTCACAACACACTCCATTAGGTAGTAGTAGTATACACAAAGAACTCAAGAAAGTGAAATTTCCCAAGTTCTGGGGTGCCACAAATGGATTAGCCATCGAGGAATGGTTGGAGAACATGGAGATGTTCTTTGCACTATGTGATTACACCTCCAACATGAAAGTATGCATGGTAGTATTTCAACTGAAAGGGAGTGCTATTATTTGGTGGAAGACAATCTTACCTCAACTAAATATGGTCGTTGAAGACGTGTCATGGGAATTGTTTGAGGAGCGATTTCGGGAGAGGTACTTATCTGATGAATTCATTGAGTGTCAGCTTAATGATTTCCACGCCTTACAACGGGGTAGTTGTATGGTACCAGAGTATGAGGCCAGGTACATGGAGCTACTTAGATATGATCCACATCTAAGCAATGAGAAATTAAAGGTTAACAAGTCTGTGTACGGCCTCGACTTCAACATCTGTGTGAAAGTGAGGATATTGATGCCTCATATTTTGCACAATGCAGTTCAGAAGGTCCTCAACTGAGGAAGAGTTGAACAATGGGGGACATGGCAGGACTCCTTCCAGGGAGATAGGACAGGTGCAACCAGGAGTGTAACAACATCAGACGCCAGTTAGATAGACTTTTGGGCACCATGATACACCCAGAGGACCTGTATTATTGACACCTCGCCAACATACTCCTTAGTAGGGGACTCCCTAGAGAGAACAACAACAAAAGTAGCAGTTTCGTCAACAACGCCAACAACATATTAGATCTGGTCTGCAGAACAGACCTGTATAGCAGACTCTTAGGCTAACAACTTTTACTTCTGGGACTAGGAGCACCAGACCAAAGAATGGATGCCAGACATGTGGAGAGACACATTACCAAAGAGATTCTCTTATTGAGAAGGAAAGAGTTGTCGGATCATTAAGACCTACGATAGTTGGATATCTAGGCAAGGCCCATAGGATAAATGTAGCGGTAAATAACCTCCAAGCCGAGCATCATTCCATCGTACTCGAGACATTAGGTATGATCATCGATCAACATTTTAGTATTTTAATAGATCCAGGAGCTAGTGGAACTTTTATATCTAGTGTTGCACTTAAAATAATTAAGGTGAAGGAATTCAAACAAGATGAGTTTATACATGTGGAAATGGCATCTGGTGCCAAGCAAAAGGTTGGAGAAAAAGTGAAGGATTGTAACATTAACTTGGGTGACTTTGTTAAGCCCTAAATAGTGTCATATTACCTCTTAATTAGGGCATATTACACTAGTAATTTTATTTTATTTATGTCAACTTGGGTCCATTAGTTGTAATTGTACCTCCTAGTATCCTATATATACCAAGGACACCTTTTCATTTGGAATAATCTTGTATTTGGAAATCTATGTGGTATAAGGATTCCCCCCCCGAAGAGGCTTATTATCTAAAATTCTACCTTTTTGAAGGCATTGAGTACTTATTCTGAGGTTTTTTTATGCTATCTTGGTATTTGGTTCCTAACATTTTGTATCAGAGCTCAAGGTCTTGGCGTTTTGCAGCTACATATGAGACACCTTGGGATTTTCTCTATAACATTTTTTCTATGACATTTTAGAAGGAACCCCTTGGAGGATATTTAGTAGATGGATCAAGGTACGTGGGGTTAATATTTCAGCTCCTGAGGCCTTATATTTTAAGAGATATAGCCTATGTAAAACAGGGTTATGGAATCATCCTAAATTTAGTCACCTCAAAATTTTCGCTATAAATTTTTTTATGTACAATTTCAAACCATGAAATACAACGGTTATTCGTAGAAATTATCAAGGTATATTTAATAAAAAATTCATCTTGTTTTTCATCCTACTGTTTTATATACACCCTGTGCAAGATAGGGTATCTAACTAGTCTTATTAACTAGTCTCAAACAGGTCTTCCGGTTAAAAAAATGATATCTTCTTCAGTGAGTATCGAAATTAAGTGATACCATTTGCATTGGACACTGGAAAGTCTATAGTATTTCTAGTACAAGTTTCAGAATCAAATATCATATATTGTGATCTTGGAACGCTTTACAAGTACACTCTCCTAGAAGGGACAAAATTCAGTAAGTTGTGGGGAAGTTACCATAACTTCCATTTGGCACATCCAATTTTGATAATATTTGTGCATTGCAGAGAAGACATATCAGAGAGATACAAAAATAATTTTTTAGACCCAGAAGGGCTAAAATTTTGGAGATACAGTAGAATAAATATTGTCTAGCAGAACCACCTCAAAATCAAGGTTTAAAAGTGATACTTGGACAACATGCCACCAAAAAAGGGAACTTATACACCAATTAAGCCTCCTTACAATCCTACTTGGACTCTTGATGAAGGTGAAGAAATGCGTAGAGACATAAATTATTTACAAAAGAAGACATTAACAAAATATGAACTACAAGGGATGATGGATTCAACTGAAGCTAAGTTGGAAGAAATAATGGATACTAAGATGGAGGGTTTAAAAAGGGAGATCATGGAAGGATTGAAATTTTTTCTAATAGAGAGGACATCTCAAAGTGAAAATGTATCCCTTGAAATTCATGATGAGGAAAAAAGGAAGATGAATCAATAATGGAGAAACTCCAACTTTGGGTTGAAGACCAACCACTTTCCTAAGATCGATATGCGAAAGTTTGATGACAAGGATCCAATCACATGGATACTTCATATGGAGCAATTCTTTGATTTACATGATGTGCCACATACACAAAATGTATGAATTTCTTCTTTATATTTAGAACCCAATCAATTTGTGGGGTATCGATGGATTTGTTCTCATAAATCACTCGTCACTTTGAAAATGTTCACAGAATAAATGATAGCACACTATGAGAATACAAAGAGAAATACCTTCTTTAGCCAATTGATAAATCTCAAGGAAAAGGGTTCAATTGTAGATAACATTGAGAACTTCCAAATATCAAATATAAAGGTAACGAATATTCCATATCAACACCTGATTGATGTATTCATAGGAACTTTAAAGGATAACATTCAACACAAGGTTCTCCTTTGGGAACCCAAATCATTGGAGAATGCATTCAGGGTGACAAGAAATGTTGAAAGTAAAAATAGGGCTATGGATACTAGAAGGACCATGTAAACGTGTTGAACCTGCAAAAAATATATCTAGCTAGAAAATACCACACACATTTGCAAAGAGAAATTGAGAAAGAAGAAGTAAGAAAGAAAGGATGGAAGAATTCTTATTAACCGTAATGAATAATGAATAATTTACACATGATATACTCTGTATAATTCAACCAATGCACATTGGAGGAGAAACCAATGTGCCATAGTAGTGGTCTATAGTGATCTGGACACACACCAGTAGTTATGGCAATGAACTTCCACCAAGTCTAGTCTCTCGAACAATTATAAGAGTGAATTTCCACCTAGTTGAGTTAACTAGTCTACTAGTCTTAATTTAACTCACTGAAATAGAGTGAAGTGAGGAGGAGATCAGAGAATCATAGGTAATGCGCTAGTATGGTGATTGTACCAAAGCTAATGCACATTAGCTGATGATGGTCCCAATGTTGTATGGTGACAAAACCAATGCAACATCTAGACTCCACTCAACTAGTCAAACTGAAGTGAAAACTGAAGAGAACATTCTCCCTAGAAGAATATTCTTCCTAAAATATAGAAGACTGGATAATGAATAATAATGACTAATAAACAAGGAAAAACCCTAATAAAAGTAAATCCTACGTGTGTGTGAAGTAACTCCAACACCCCCCCTAAACAACACTATGGTGAAAATAAATAATGGGTCCCAACAACGAGGCCATGTTAGGTACCCAGATACAAAAGATACATTGAAATAAAGTGAGGAAAGGGAGAAAAAATCATGGGACCCCCCCCCTTAAGGTACAATGTATGTAAAAATAAGAACTAACAGTTGCTAGGCAGCTGTGTCCTTCACTCCAAGATGACTTCGCAGAGAATGGAACTTTTTTTCAGTGAATGTCTTGGTGAAGATGTATGTCATCTATTTTTTCGAAGGAAAGAACTATAATTCGATGATCCCCTCATGTACTAAGTCCCAGATGTAGTGCATGTGGATCTTGATGTGCTTCGTCTGCTGCCTCTAAAATGGATCTCTGCATAACTTCAAAGTTCTCTAGTTGTCACTCGAGATGACGATCGACCGATGAAATTGAATGCCCAACTCACCAAGAAAATGTTGTAGCCACATAGCCTGAATGGTTATGTTAACTACTCTTCTATACTCTTCCTCAGTTGAATATAGAGCAATGGAAGCTTTCTTCTTGCTCAACCAACAGATAGGCCCGAAACCAAGACTAAGTGAGTAACCAGATGTGGGATTGCGATCACTGTTGTCGCCAGCCCAGTCAGAATCAGTAAACCCGATGATATATAATGTATATTCTACTGCATAATTAATCCCAAAGGTGATGGTGCCCTGTACGTATTGAAGGATACATTTTGCAGCCTTCTAATGTAGCTCATGTGACTCCTACATGAACCTGGAAAATGCACCAATTTCATAGGAGAGGTCTGGTCTGGAGTGTGTGAGATATAAAAATATCCCCACTAGTTTTCTTTACAGTGCACTATCAACCAATGGAGTGTCCCTTCCATCCTCAAGTTTTACTCCTAATAGGAAAGAACTCGAAGCAGAATTACAGTCCGATAGGTGAAATCTCTCAAGGAGATCTCGTGCATACTTGGTCTGAGACAGTTTGATTCTTGATGCATCCTGACTAATCTCATGTCCAGGAAGAAGTGTAGCGGACCCATGTTCATCATAAAAAACATGTTATGTAGAATCCTATTGACTACAACAATAGCTAAAGTCGAGCAATTGGTGATCAAGAAATCATCAACGTACAGAACTAAGAGTAGAAGTGAATCAATTGTCCTAAGCATGTAGACATTTGGGTCCAATTTACAATGTACAAAGTTCTATGACAACATGTAGGATTCCATCTTGGCATACCATTCCCTCAGAACTTGCTTGAGGCCATAAAGATACTTGTTCAATCGACAGACCAAAGATGAATCCTGCATAAATCCTTGGGGATGATCCATAGAGATATCCTCAAAGAGATCACCATGAGGAAATGCATTCTTCATGTCCATATGTTTGAATTCCCATCCCTTGGCCTCCACAATAGAAAGTGCCAAACATATTGAATCCATCTTCGCTACTGGAGTGAAGGTATCATCATAGTCAATGACATGCACTTGCTAAAAGCCTTTGGCAACAAGCTTGGATTTATATCTACTAATATGTCCATCCACTGCGCTCTTGGTCATGTAGAACCATCTGCATCTGACAAGTTTCCTTCCAAAATGAAGTGAAACTATATCCCAAGTATGTTTCTTGAGGAGGGATTTGTACTCCTCTTGCATGGCGAATTCCCAAAATGGATTTCCAGCAGCCTCGCCATAAGACTGTGGATCTGAAGAATGAACCAAGAAAATATGCCTGGAGGGAAATGGTTTAGTGGTAGTGAGTGCAATAGAATTCTTTTCGAAATCATATCGATTCCTCCTAGTATCAGCTAGATCACTGACAAGATCCCCTGCATCCTAAAGAGTAGTATGTGCCCACTTGGGCCTCTGCTCTGGCTCTGCATCTACATATGGATGCTTTGACTCTGCATCTAACTATACTGACTCTGTATCTAGATCATCTGAGTCCTCTAAATCAGAACTCTCTTCTGAACAAGAGTCATCATGTGCATGCTCATCATCTCAGACAGGTGGAAGAATGAAGGTGTATGCATGCGGTTGTTGAGGTACATGCGAGACACTTTCCTCGAATTGGAAACTTTGCTGAATAATGAGCTGGTCCGAGGAAATATCAATAAGTCTATATCCCTTCACACCATCAGGGTATCAAACAAATATACACTCTGTTCTCTATGGATCAAGTGCCTTCCTCTTTTCAGATTGAATCCAGGCCCATGCAGGTGAACTGAAAATATGAAATTGGCTCACTTCCGGTTTGAGGATGCTCCAAGACTCGTAGGGGGTCTTATCCTTGACAGATCTATGGGAAGATATATTTTGGATGTAGGTTTCACAATAAAGTTCTTCGGCCCATAGTCTCTGTGGTAGTGACTTTGCATGCAACATGCCATCTCCTTTAGAGATCTGTTTTTCTGGTCAACAAGTCTGTTTTGTTGCAGAGTATAGGGAACTATGTGTTGCAAATGAATCCCTACCCCATGACAAAGATTATAGATATCATTATTGACATAATCTCCCTCATTATCAGTTCAAAAGACTTTGATTTTCTTTCTAGACTGTGTCTCAACAAGGGCTTTGAAATATTTGAGGTGTTGAAAGACCTTAGATTTTTTCCTAAGAAAGTAAATCCATGTGAAATGTGAGAAATCATAAAAAATAAATGAGAACAAGTCTTTCTTTTCTGATTTATGGATGTGGAAAGGGACCCATGAGGTCACTATGGATCATATCTAAAGGAGAGGAAGCTCTCTGATTCTTTCCTTTGTTGAATTTCTCTTGAGAGTTTTTTCCAAGAACACATCCCTCATAGATTCCTTTGGAGAAATGGATGTCTGGTAGACCATCAACCAATATTTTCTTTCTAATATATTGCATATAACTAAAATTCAAATTCCTGAACCTTTCATGCCATATCCTACTACTTGCATCGACATGGATAAATAGTAAAGCAGAATCTGGTTCAATAAATTCAGAAAATGTATACAATTTAGATTGATGATTTACCTCATTGGTAGAAACCCTGGAATTGTTTTGAATGCCATAGATGTCCACTTCATTTGGTGTGAATATGAATTTCTTTCCCTTGTCGGAATTCGTCATCTGATACACGAAGAGAAGATTGACAAAAATTTTGGGAACGTGCAACACATTCTTGAAGCTTTTGTTGGTGAGTTCAATCCTTCCTTTGTCGGTGACCTCGACTGGAGAGTTGTCCCCCATTAGAATAGGAGGACCTTTTCATGCATCCATTGAAGAATAGACTTCTTTTGTGGCAGCCATGTGATGTGATGCTCCTGAATCTACGATCCAATCATCAAGAGAGGAGTTGATGGAAATCAAGGCATGGCTAGAATTGTCTTTCTTGGGATTATGATATTCTGGCTTCTTCTTCTTGGAACCCTCAAGGATGTACTCTCCAAGTTTATTTTTTTGAAGTATTTGAGTCATTATATCTATTTTTTTTTTTGCATGCATGAATATTCTAGATGAAATCCTTTATGGCAGTATGTGCATTTCTCCCCTTTTCTTCCCTTTCCACCTTTGGATCCGGAGGCATTGGTGAAGGGTTTTGAGTACCCTTCCTTATTTGGATTTGCATGAGCTTTGTTTTTGTATTTATATTTATATTTATGATATTTATGGCTGCCATATTGCACAATAAGTGCATGCTCCTTTGTGCCTTTTATTTTTCCCATGTTGATGATCTTGGTTTTCTCATGTCAGGGATTCGATAAATTCCTCAAGAGAAGGAGTCTTCTAGGTGGCTACAGAGGTGAATTTGACTGAATGGAATGTGGATACAAACACATATAATTCAAGAACAAGTTTGGACATAATGGTGAGAACGATTTGTTTCTCCTCCTTAGATTTATCAACCCTGCAAGCTTTAAGTTGCGATAGTAAATCCTTGAATTTTGTAAAGAAATATTGGAGATTGTCGAAGATTTTTTGATCCAATGTGAGAAATTACACCTCAATCATGTGCCCCCTTATCTCATTCTATTTTGTAAATATCCCTTCCAAGGTGGTCTAGGCTTCATTGGTGGTTTTACAGGAATATATGTGGAAAAGGAAATCGTGAGAGATGAGACTGCAAAGTGTTCTAAATGCTTCATCCATTAGATTTAGATACTTGGATTTTTTTATGGATGATGTTGATTATATATCTGTATTCAAGGTTAACCTATACAATCCTCTGGTTTGGATATTCATGATTATTCTGTCCTTCCATGCAAAGTAATTGTAAGGTGTAAGAATGAATTCTTTTGGGAATTCCATCTTTACGTTGTCTTCAATCTTTGGTACCTGCAAAAAACAATTTGGTGTAGCTTTTCTTAACAGTCTGTCATCTATGATACCATGTAAATGTGTTGAACCTACAAATAATAGATCTATATATAAAATACTACACACATTTGCAGAGAGAAATTGAGAAAGAAGAATCAAGAGAGAAAGGATGGAAGAATTCTCATTAACCGTAATGAACAATGAATAATTTACACATGATATACTCTGTATAAATCAACCAATTCTCATTGGAGGAGAATCCAATTCACCATAGTGGTGGTCTAGAGTGATCTCGACACACACCAATAGTTACAAGAGTGAACTTCCACCTAGTCTAGTCTCTTGGGTAGTTACAAGAGTGAACTGTCACCTAGCTGAGTTAACTAGTATACCAATCTTCATTTAACTGACTGAAACAGAGTGAAGTGAGGAGGAGATCAGGGAATCATAGGTAATGCACTAGTCTGGTGATGATACCAAGGGTAATGCGCATTACCTGGTGATGATCCCAATGTTGCATGGTGATAAAACTAATGCAACATCTAAACTCCACTCAACTAGTCAAACTGAAGTGAAAACTGAAGAGAAGATTCTCCCGAGAGGAATATTATTCCTAAAATATAGGAGACTAGATAATGACTAATAAACAAGGAAAAATAAATCCTAGGTGTGTGTGAAGTAACTCCAATAGACCACTCCTAACATCTATCAAGAGAATAATGTTCCATTTTCTAAAACACCTCAACCTACAAGGTTGAGACCTCAACAATTGGAGGAAAGGAAAGAAAAAGGTTTATTCTTTAATTTTTACAACAAGTACAACAAGGGACATAAGTGCGGTGAGAATAAATTATTCTACAGAGATTGTGAAGAGGAATAAGAACAAGAACCATCTCAAGATAAAAACGTAGAAGCGATTTCTTTTGAAAAGTTGACTCCCACGATATTTGAATGTAGAAATTTTCTTACAAAGACATAATTCCAAAAAGAAAGAATGGTCTAAGAAGACTAATGCACTCCTCAACACTATTCCCAAATCAAACTCACAATGCAAGCAAAAAGTGAAATGATAAGAAAAACTTTTTTCAAATGCAAACAAAAATGTCTCTTAATCAACAACAATCCAAAAGTTAAAATCAATCCAAAACTCAAAAGAAAAAAAAAACTACTTATCAAACAAGCACCCAGGAACAAAGTCTTGAGATTATACCCTTGCGACAAGAAGTCAAAAAATAAAACT
>ML781962.1:825025-836230 GCA_009831015.1 Picea engelmannii | reverse complement strand
TTGTTGTGGGAGATGTGGTAGGTATGATGAGATCCTTCCTGAGGATGTCAGAGGCGTTGATCAACCACCTGGATTGAGATGAGGTAAGAGAGTATGTGCCCAATGAGGGTTCACAACACACTCCATTAGGTAGTAGTAGTATACACAAAGAACTCAAGAAAGTGAAATTTCCCAAGTTCTGGGGTGCCACAAATGGATTAGCCATCGAGGAATGGTTGGAGAACATGGAGATGTTCTTTGCACTATGTGATTACACCTCCAACATGAAAGTATGCATGGTAGTATTTCAACTGAAAGGGAGTGCTATTATTTGGTGGAAGACAATCTTACCTCAACTAAATATGGTCGTTGAAGACGTGTCATGGGAATTGTTTGAGGAGCGATTTCGGGAGAGGTACTTATCTGATGAATTCATTGAGTGTCAGCTTAATGATTTCCACGCCTTACAACGGGGTAGTTGTATGGTACCAGAGTATGAGGCCAGGTACATGGAGCTACTTAGATATGATCCACATCTAAGCAATGAGAAATTAAAGGTTAACAAGTCTGTGTACGGCCTCGACTTCAACATCTGTGTGAAAGTGAGGATATTGATGCCTCATATTTTGCACAATGCAGTTCAGAAGGTCCTCAACTGAGGAAGAGTTGAACAATGGGGGACATGGCAGGACTCCTTCCAGGGAGATAGGACAGGTGCAACCAGGAGTGTAACAACATCAGACGCCAGTTAGATAGACTTTTGGGCACCATGATACACCCAGAGGACCTGTATTATTGACACCTCGCCAACATACTCCTTAGTAGGGGACTCCCTAGAGAGAACAACAACAAAAGTAGCAGTTTCGTCAACAACGCCAACAACATATTAGATCTGGTCTGCAGAACAGACCTGTATAGCAGACTCTTAGGCTAACAACTTTTACTTCTGGGACTAGGAGCACCAGACCAAAGAATGGATGCCAGACATGTGGAGAGACACATTACCAAAGAGATTCTCTTATTGAGAAGGAAAGAGTTGTCGGATCATTAAGACCTACGATAGTTGGATATCTAGGCAAGGCCCATAGGATAAATGTAGCGGTAAATAACCTCCAAGCCGAGCATCATTCCATCGTACTCGAGACATTAGGTATGATCATCGATCAACATTTTAGTATTTTAATAGATCCAGGAGCTAGTGGAACTTTTATATCTAGTGTTGCACTTAAAATAATTAAGGTGAAGGAATTCAAACAAGATGAGTTTATACATGTGGAAATGGCATCTGGTGCCAAGCAAAAGGTTGGAGAAAAAGTGAAGGATTGTAACATTAACTTGGGTGACTTTGTTAAGCCCTAAATAGTGTCATATTACCTCTTAATTAGGGCATATTACACTAGTAATTTTATTTTATTTATGTCAACTTGGGTCCATTAGTTGTAATTGTACCTCCTAGTATCCTATATATACCAAGGACACCTTTTCATTTGGAATAATCTTGTATTTGGAAATCTATGTGGTATAAGGATTCCCCCCCCGAAGAGGCTTATTATCTAAAATTCTACCTTTTTGAAGGCATTGAGTACTTATTCTGAGGTTTTTTTATGCTATCTTGGTATTTGGTTCCTAACATTTTGTATCAGAGCTCAAGGTCTTGGCGTTTTGCAGCTACATATGAGACACCTTGGGATTTTCTCTATAACATTTTTTCTATGACATTTTAGAAGGAACCCCTTGGAGGATATTTAGTAGATGGATCAAGGTACGTGGGGTTAATATTTCAGCTCCTGAGGCCTTATATTTTAAGAGATATAGCCTATGTAAAACAGGGTTATGGAATCATCCTAAATTTAGTCACCTCAAAATTTTCGCTATAAATTTTTTTATGTACAATTTCAAACCATGAAATACAACGGTTATTCGTAGAAATTATCAAGGTATATTTAATAAAAAATTCATCTTGTTTTTCATCCTACTGTTTTATATACACCCTGTGCAAGATAGGGTATCTAACTAGTCTTATTAACTAGTCTCAAACAGGTCTTCCGGTTAAAAAAATGATATCTTCTTCAGTGAGTATCGAAATTAAGTGATACCATTTGCATTGGACACTGGAAAGTCTATAGTATTTCTAGTACAAGTTTCAGAATCAAATATCATATATTGTGATCTTGGAACGCTTTACAAGTACACTCTCCTAGAAGGGACAAAATTCAGTAAGTTGTGGGGAAGTTACCATAACTTCCATTTGGCACATCCAATTTTGATAATATTTGTGCATTGCAGAGAAGACATATCAGAGAGATACAAAAATAATTTTTTAGACCCAGAAGGGCTAAAATTTTGGAGATACAGTAGAATAAATATTGTCTAGCAGAACCACCTCAAAATCAAGGTTTAAAAGTGATACTTGGACAACATGCCACCAAAAAAGGGAACTTATACACCAATTAAGCCTCCTTACAATCCTACTTGGACTCTTGATGAAGGTGAAGAAATGCGTAGAGACATAAATTATTTACAAAAGAAGACATTAACAAAATATGAACTACAAGGGATGATGGATTCAACTGAAGCTAAGTTGGAAGAAATAATGGATACTAAGATGGAGGGTTTAAAAAGGGAGATCATGGAAGGATTGAAATTTTTTCTAATAGAGAGGACATCTCAAAGTGAAAATGTATCCCTTGAAATTCATGATGAGGAAAAAAGGAAGATGAATCAATAATGGAGAAACTCCAACTTTGGGTTGAAGACCAACCACTTTCCTAAGATCGATATGCGAAAGTTTGATGACAAGGATCCAATCACATGGATACTTCATATGGAGCAATTCTTTGATTTACATGATGTGCCACATACACAAAATGTATGAATTTCTTCTTTATATTTAGAACCCAATCAATTTGTGGGGTATCGATGGATTTGTTCTCATAAATCACTCGTCACTTTGAAAATGTTCACAGAATAAATGATAGCACACTATGAGAATACAAAGAGAAATACCTTCTTTAGCCAATTGATAAATCTCAAGGAAAAGGGTTCAATTGTAGATAACATTGAGAACTTCCAAATATCAAATATAAAGGTAACGAATATTCCATATCAACACCTGATTGATGTATTCATAGGAACTTTAAAGGATAACATTCAACACAAGGTTCTCCTTTGGGAACCCAAATCATTGGAGAATGCATTCAGGGTGACAAGAAATGTTGAAAGTAAAAATAGGGCTATGGATACTAGAAGGACCATGTAAACGTGTTGAACCTGCAAAAAATATATCTAGCTAGAAAATACCACACACATTTGCAAAGAGAAATTGAGAAAGAAGAAGTAAGAAAGAAAGGATGGAAGAATTCTTATTAACCGTAATGAATAATGAATAATTTACACATGATATACTCTGTATAATTCAACCAATGCACATTGGAGGAGAAACCAATGTGCCATAGTAGTGGTCTATAGTGATCTGGACACACACCAGTAGTTATGGCAATGAACTTCCACCAAGTCTAGTCTCTCGAACAATTATAAGAGTGAATTTCCACCTAGTTGAGTTAACTAGTCTACTAGTCTTAATTTAACTCACTGAAATAGAGTGAAGTGAGGAGGAGATCAGAGAATCATAGGTAATGCGCTAGTATGGTGATTGTACCAAAGCTAATGCACATTAGCTGATGATGGTCCCAATGTTGTATGGTGACAAAACCAATGCAACATCTAGACTCCACTCAACTAGTCAAACTGAAGTGAAAACTGAAGAGAACATTCTCCCTAGAAGAATATTCTTCCTAAAATATAGAAGACTGGATAATGAATAATAATGACTAATAAACAAGGAAAAACCCTAATAAAAGTAAATCCTACGTGTGTGTGAAGTAACTCCAACACCCCCCCTAAACAACACTATGGTGAAAATAAATAATGGGTCCCAACAACGAGGCCATGTTAGGTACCCAGATACAAAAGATACATTGAAATAAAGTGAGGAAAGGGAGAAAAAATCATGGGACCCCCCCCCTTAAGGTACAATGTATGTAAAAATAAGAACTAACAGTTGCTAGGCAGCTGTGTCCTTCACTCCAAGATGACTTCGCAGAGAATGGAACTTTTTTTCAGTGAATGTCTTGGTGAAGATGTATGTCATCTATTTTTTCGAAGGAAAGAACTATAATTCGATGATCCCCTCATGTACTAAGTCCCAGATGTAGTGCATGTGGATCTTGATGTGCTTCGTCTGCTGCCTCTAAAATGGATCTCTGCATAACTTCAAAGTTCTCTAGTTGTCACTCGAGATGACGATCGACCGATGAAATTGAATGCCCAACTCACCAAGAAAATGTTGTAGCCACATAGCCTGAATGGTTATGTTAACTACTCTTCTATACTCTTCCTCAGTTGAATATAGAGCAATGGAAGCTTTCTTCTTGCTCAACCAACAGATAGGCCCGAAACCAAGACTAAGTGAGTAACCAGATGTGGGATTGCGATCACTGTTGTCGCCAGCCCAGTCAGAATCAGTAAACCCGATGATATATAATGTATATTCTACTGCATAATTAATCCCAAAGGTGATGGTGCCCTGTACGTATTGAAGGATACATTTTGCAGCCTTCTAATGTAGCTCATGTGACTCCTACATGAACCTGGAAAATGCACCAATTTCATAGGAGAGGTCTGGTCTGGAGTGTGTGAGATATAAAAATATCCCCACTAGTTTTCTTTACAGTGCACTATCAACCAATGGAGTGTCCCTTCCATCCTCAAGTTTTACTCCTAATAGGAAAGAACTCGAAGCAGAATTACAGTCCGATAGGTGAAATCTCTCAAGGAGATCTCGTGCATACTTGGTCTGAGACAGTTTGATTCTTGATGCATCCTGACTAATCTCATGTCCAGGAAGAAGTGTAGCGGACCCATGTTCATCATAAAAAACATGTTATGTAGAATCCTATTGACTACAACAATAGCTAAAGTCGAGCAATTGGTGATCAAGAAATCATCAACGTACAGAACTAAGAGTAGAAGTGAATCAATTGTCCTAAGCATGTAGACATTTGGGTCCAATTTACAATGTACAAAGTTCTATGACAACATGTAGGATTCCATCTTGGCATACCATTCCCTCAGAACTTGCTTGAGGCCATAAAGATACTTGTTCAATCGACAGACCAAAGATGAATCCTGCATAAATCCTTGGGGATGATCCATAGAGATATCCTCAAAGAGATCACCATGAGGAAATGCATTCTTCATGTCCATATGTTTGAATTCCCATCCCTTGGCCTCCACAATAGAAAGTGCCAAACATATTGAATCCATCTTCGCTACTGGAGTGAAGGTATCATCATAGTCAATGACATGCACTTGCTAAAAGCCTTTGGCAACAAGCTTGGATTTATATCTACTAATATGTCCATCCACTGCGCTCTTGGTCATGTAGAACCATCTGCATCTGACAAGTTTCCTTCCAAAATGAAGTGAAACTATATCCCAAGTATGTTTCTTGAGGAGGGATTTGTACTCCTCTTGCATGGCGAATTCCCAAAATGGATTTCCAGCAGCCTCGCCATAAGACTGTGGATCTGAAGAATGAACCAAGAAAATATGCCTGGAGGGAAATGGTTTAGTGGTAGTGAGTGCAATAGAATTCTTTTCGAAATCATATCGATTCCTCCTAGTATCAGCTAGATCACTGACAAGATCCCCTGCATCCTAAAGAGTAGTATGTGCCCACTTGGGCCTCTGCTCTGGCTCTGCATCTACATATGGATGCTTTGACTCTGCATCTAACTATACTGACTCTGTATCTAGATCATCTGAGTCCTCTAAATCAGAACTCTCTTCTGAACAAGAGTCATCATGTGCATGCTCATCATCTCAGACAGGTGGAAGAATGAAGGTGTATGCATGCGGTTGTTGAGGTACATGCGAGACACTTTCCTCGAATTGGAAACTTTGCTGAATAATGAGCTGGTCCGAGGAAATATCAATAAGTCTATATCCCTTCACACCATCAGGGTATCAAACAAATATACACTCTGTTCTCTATGGATCAAGTGCCTTCCTCTTTTCAGATTGAATCCAGGCCCATGCAGGTGAACTGAAAATATGAAATTGGCTCACTTCCGGTTTGAGGATGCTCCAAGACTCGTAGGGGGTCTTATCCTTGACAGATCTATGGGAAGATATATTTTGGATGTAGGTTTCACAATAAAGTTCTTCGGCCCATAGTCTCTGTGGTAGTGACTTTGCATGCAACATGCCATCTCCTTTAGAGATCTGTTTTTCTGGTCAACAAGTCTGTTTTGTTGCAGAGTATAGGGAACTATGTGTTGCAAATGAATCCCTACCCCATGACAAAGATTATAGATATCATTATTGACATAATCTCCCTCATTATCAGTTCAAAAGACTTTGATTTTCTTTCTAGACTGTGTCTCAACAAGGGCTTTGAAATATTTGAGGTGTTGAAAGACCTTAGATTTTTTCCTAAGAAAGTAAATCCATGTGAAATGTGAGAAATCATAAAAAATAAATGAGAACAAGTCTTTCTTTTCTGATTTATGGATGTGGAAAGGGACCCATGAGGTCACTATGGATCATATCTAAAGGAGAGGAAGCTCTCTGATTCTTTCCTTTGTTGAATTTCTCTTGAGAGTTTTTTCCAAGAACACATCCCTCATAGATTCCTTTGGAGAAATGGATGTCTGGTAGACCATCAACCAATATTTTCTTTCTAATATATTGCATATAACTAAAATTCAAATTCCTGAACCTTTCATGCCATATCCTACTACTTGCATCGACATGGATAAATAGTAAAGCAGAATCTGGTTCAATAAATTCAGAAAATGTATACAATTTAGATTGATGATTTACCTCATTGGTAGAAACCCTGGAATTGTTTTGAATGCCATAGATGTCCACTTCATTTGGTGTGAATATGAATTTCTTTCCCTTGTCGGAATTCGTCATCTGATACACGAAGAGAAGATTGACAAAAATTTTGGGAACGTGCAACACATTCTTGAAGCTTTTGTTGGTGAGTTCAATCCTTCCTTTGTCGGTGACCTCGACTGGAGAGTTGTCCCCCATTAGAATAGGAGGACCTTTTCATGCATCCATTGAAGAATAGACTTCTTTTGTGGCAGCCATGTGATGTGATGCTCCTGAATCTACGATCCAATCATCAAGAGAGGAGTTGATGGAAATCAAGGCATGGCTAGAATTGTCTTTCTTGGGATTATGATATTCTGGCTTCTTCTTCTTGGAACCCTCAAGGATGTACTCTCCAAGTTTATTTTTTTGAAGTATTTGAGTCATTATATCTATTTTTTTTTTTGCATGCATGAATATTCTAGATGAAATCCTTTATGGCAGTATGTGCATTTCTCCCCTTTTCTTCCCTTTCCACCTTTGGATCCGGAGGCATTGGTGAAGGGTTTTGAGTACCCTTCCTTATTTGGATTTGCATGAGCTTTGTTTTTGTATTTATATTTATATTTATGATATTTATGGCTGCCATATTGCACAATAAGTGCATGCTCCTTTGTGCCTTTTATTTTTCCCATGTTGATGATCTTGGTTTTCTCATGTCAGGGATTCGATAAATTCCTCAAGAGAAGGAGTCTTCTAGGTGGCTACAGAGGTGAATTTGACTGAATGGAATGTGGATACAAACACATATAATTCAAGAACAAGTTTGGACATAATGGTGAGAACGATTTGTTTCTCCTCCTTAGATTTATCAACCCTGCAAGCTTTAAGTTGCGATAGTAAATCCTTGAATTTTGTAAAGAAATATTGGAGATTGTCGAAGATTTTTTGATCCAATGTGAGAAATTACACCTCAATCATGTGCCCCCTTATCTCATTCTATTTTGTAAATATCCCTTCCAAGGTGGTCTAGGCTTCATTGGTGGTTTTACAGGAATATATGTGGAAAAGGAAATCGTGAGAGATGAGACTGCAAAGTGTTCTAAATGCTTCATCCATTAGATTTAGATACTTGGATTTTTTTATGGATGATGTTGATTATATATCTGTATTCAAGGTTAACCTATACAATCCTCTGGTTTGGATATTCATGATTATTCTGTCCTTCCATGCAAAGTAATTGTAAGGTGTAAGAATGAATTCTTTTGGGAATTCCATCTTTACGTTGTCTTCAATCTTTGGTACCTGCAAAAAACAATTTGGTGTAGCTTTTCTTAACAGTCTGTCATCTATGATACCATGTAAATGTGTTGAACCTACAAATAATAGATCTATATATAAAATACTACACACATTTGCAGAGAGAAATTGAGAAAGAAGAATCAAGAGAGAAAGGATGGAAGAATTCTCATTAACCGTAATGAACAATGAATAATTTACACATGATATACTCTGTATAAATCAACCAATTCTCATTGGAGGAGAATCCAATTCACCATAGTGGTGGTCTAGAGTGATCTCGACACACACCAATAGTTACAAGAGTGAACTTCCACCTAGTCTAGTCTCTTGGGTAGTTACAAGAGTGAACTGTCACCTAGCTGAGTTAACTAGTATACCAATCTTCATTTAACTGACTGAAACAGAGTGAAGTGAGGAGGAGATCAGGGAATCATAGGTAATGCACTAGTCTGGTGATGATACCAAGGGTAATGCGCATTACCTGGTGATGATCCCAATGTTGCATGGTGATAAAACTAATGCAACATCTAAACTCCACTCAACTAGTCAAACTGAAGTGAAAACTGAAGAGAAGATTCTCCCGAGAGGAATATTATTCCTAAAATATAGGAGACTAGATAATGACTAATAAACAAGGAAAAATAAATCCTAGGTGTGTGTGAAGTAACTCCAATAGACCACTCCTAACATCTATCAAGAGAATAATGTTCCATTTTCTAAAACACCTCAACCTACAAGGTTGAGACCTCAACAATTGGAGGAAAGGAAAGAAAAAGGTTTATTCTTTAATTTTTACAACAAGTACAACAAGGGACATAAGTGCGGTGAGAATAAATTATTCTACAGAGATTGTGAAGAGGAATAAGAACAAGAACCATCTCAAGATAAAAACGTAGAAGCGATTTCTTTTGAAAAGTTGACTCCCACGATATTTGAATGTAGAAATTTTCTTACAAAGACATAATTCCAAAAAGAAAGAATGGTCTAAGAAGACTAATGCACTCCTCAACACTATTCCCAAATCAAACTCACAATGCAAGCAAAAAGTGAAATGATAAGAAAAACTTTTTTCAAATGCAAACAAAAATGTCTCTTAATCAACAACAATCCAAAAGTTAAAATCAATCCAAAACTCAAAAGAAAAAAAAAACTACTTATCAAACAAGCACCCAGGAACAAAGTCTTGAGATTATACCCTTGCGACAAGAAGTCAAAAAATAAAACTTACAAAGATCATGAACAAGACTCTCAATCCTTGAAAATCAATCAAATGTAGGCTTAAAATATGTAAACCAATCATTCACCAATGCTAAAAGTTCATCCCATGCAGTAAAGACAAAACTGGGCAAAGAAAAGGAAATTGATTGTCACCAAACAATTCCTACAAGAATCATCGTAGGCTACAGAAGGGTACAGTGCGACAATCTAGGATCGTAGCAGACTGTCAGGAAGGCACAGTGCGACGTCGTCTCCCTGGTATGCACAAGTAGAGTGTGATGATGAAGAATCGTTGCAGGCTGTAAATAGGAAACAATGCGATGATCTTTGAATATAAAGAAAATAGGGAAGAATGACAAAATTTATCAATGAACCTTCCAGGCTAGAGAGTCAAGATGGATCACCCACAGACTCAAAGAATGAAATTAATCAAAAGAAGGAAGGATAAAAGAAAATAAGAAAAAAAAAAACAAAATAGGTCGGAATCCCCAGTATGGTTGCCAATTTTGTTTATTAGACAAATCAGTAAGTGCGGACACAAACTAATCTCCCTAAATTCCACAGGAAGATAAAACCATACAAGACATAAAACAAACTTCACCTTAGACTTCATTGTCATGTAAACTAGTTCAGAGAGGGACAAGTGATATACTTTTTAAATGACGCTTGATCCTCGCTAGTGTCGTCCTTGTCGCTTTGTCTTTGGATTTGTAGGATGGTGAACTTATTTAAGAATCAAAAAACAACAAAGAGAGAGAGAAAAAATATGCATACATTCCAATGAATTCTATGTATAAGATCAAGGAGTTATACAAAAAAGCCAAGACACCTTTATAGGGAAGAAATGTATTGCTTCATTATATTAAAACAAAAAGTGGATAACACAACCTATGCCTTTATGTTACAAGGCCCCTTTCAATGGATCTTTGCTCCAACACACACACCTTTACTCCAATAACTTTTATGAAGAAGATCCATAATCTGACTTAGAGAGATAAAGCAAATCTCTCTCAAGTATAATCTGTAGCAGAACTCTTCATGCATATGCAAACCTTAGCCTTTTCCATGAGATATCCCTCTTTATAAAGGGTGAAAGAGGGATGGATGAGGATATTAGGATGATCCCACTAAATTAGAGAAGCGAGTAAGATCCAAACCGATCGGAGGCCACCTCATCTTCTAGAATATTCCCTTCTAGAACATTTGTGAATTTTGACTTTTCTCTTGCTTAAGCATCATCGCACACTATGCACAGGAATCCTATGATGATGCCAAAATCCATCTTTTGTGTAGCGTGCGATGATCAAGCATCGTAGCACCCCAAGCATAGAGCAGGGTGCAATGATCTTCCTTGTCATAATTTTTGAGGGAGGAAAAGAAAACCACTTTTCTCATGGAGAAAGCCTCTTTTAATGTTTCCAGGGAACATGGAAGTGAGTTAGGAACATGTCGTCAGTTGATCACTGGGGTGACCAAAATAATGTGTAACACCTACTCCCTCTTTTGGAATTGATTTTTCAAGTTGTGGAAAATGAATAAAATAGTTAACTCAATTGTAGCTATTATGTTATGAAAGTAAGTAAATTGAAACAATAGCTATGTGGGAAATTCTATGGTGCCACAATCACGATATAAAAACCTAATGTTATTTAACAATTTCTTGGAAATCAAAATGGTTGTAGCTTTCTTTCTTTCCTGCCATTTTTTTAGAATTTTCCTTGAATTATTTCAAGTTATTATATTAAATGATGAAATATCCAAAAACACCATTGTGCCTCTCTCTCTCTCTTTATATATATATATATATATATATATATATATATA
>ML781962.1:813166-825017 GCA_009831015.1 Picea engelmannii | reverse complement strand
TATATTCTCTTGAGGTAAGTTCATTAATTGTATTTCCTTCACTATTAAAATTTAATAATAAATATACTACCTTTCTTAGAAGGTCATGCAAATGCCCTTGTAAGACCAATGTGGTATTGGCCTCCCATGCAAGGATAGGGGATATGGATTAAATATGAGATGAAATTAAATAGAAGTTGTGCTTAATATTAATATACTTTATTCATACTTCATTTGTACATGGTTGCATGCATATTTTTTTAGCAAATGTTTAGTTAGCTAGAGTTATCTCTTCCATTCAATCCTTTTTTTTTCCTTAGAAATTTGAAGTTATATTTATGTATCAATCCCCAACTCCATGACACTCTTGTCTACAATGCCATCCCCCTAGATTGTGCAAAATTGATATTGGGTAAGACATACTAGTTTTATCTGCATCATTCAATATGTATCTCTCATGAACTCTAACACCCTAGTTAAATATAGGAACAAATATAACTTTCATTCCTTATCCACACCTAGAGACATAGTTTGCATCCATAGTAAAACTACACAATTTGTTTACACTAGTTTTCATGCATGCGAGGTACACTCTAATCTCTAGGTGATTATTTATTTAATTTCTTATACCATATCCTATAATGTCTTAATGGTATGCCTCTCAACTATCCAAATTTCATTAGGAACCATTTTACCTAATGTTCTAGTGGAGGTGCACATGGAGTTTCACATACACAAGCCAACCTAGGATTTATTAACAAGAGTCGGAGATTTCCCTATAGTGCTCCTTTCTCTTCATGCTTTTTGAGTAATATTAATATTCTTCATTTGAATTCCATGTTTCCATTAACCCTCATGGTAATTTTTAGTTGCAATTTTTTGGTTCGTAGAATCTAAATGAGTGATCCCTTTCCCTCTTACTTGGATAGACCATCAAGGTTTAAACACCCAAAATGAATCCTAGGAAACACTTATTTATAAGATGGAATATTTGGGGCATTCTCAAGGCATCAAATATTTCTACATCCTAGACCCCACCTATTTGTAGAATGTTTGGGGAATTCTCAAGGCATCAAATATTTCTACATCCTAGACCCCACCTATTCATAGAATATTTGGGGCATTCTCAAGGAATTTAAACTATGGATGCAAACTATGTCTTACCTCTCTTACCTCTCTTACCACTAGTCAAATAAAACCTAGCACCTGACCATGTGGGTCACTAACATTTATAATTACAAATAAGGATTCACAAGAATGGTGGTTGGTTACTTACTAACATGAACTCTTGCTTGCTTGCTTGGCTTGCAAACCTCTTACTTTCTTGATTTCTTGTCTTGCATACATCTCCCCTTCAATTTGCTCAATCAATCTAAAAACGCAAGGCACAATGTGGTCCAAATGGCCACAATTTGCGCTCGTGATCCCTTTAAGAAGGGAACGACAGGAATGTGTGTGTATTCCTAGGAATGTGCATGCATTTTTAGGAATGCACATGAATTCTTAGATACATTCTTAGGAATGTGCACACATTCCTGGGAATGTGCCTATGTGGCACACTGAGTGGAGGTTCCGGATTTATTAAACTTATTACATCAAGAACATGTGTCCATTCATAGAAACATGTGTGTGTTATTGTGGGTGCACGTTCCTGCTCACCCTATTGCTACTTTATCATCCGCCAACTTTGTGCACTCACCCAGGAACCATGATGAGGATTGAAAGATATAATGAAGAACATAAAAAATATGCAAATGGAAAAAATACACAAATCCTAATCATCAATAATCATTGATCATATGATAGAGTACAATAAATAATACATTATACATGACCACCAAATAATGGTCATATAAGTATATGACATTGAAGATAATAAAATATCCTATTGTATACAATAGGTGGTCTAGGACTCAGGGTTAGGAACCAAATTGCTAAAAAAATTCCCCTTAAATCACGAGTCTATACAAATGTACCATTTAGGGGACAAAAACAATTTCAAATGCTCGTAAAATATCCAAGCATTCAACTCGATATCATCACTCTGAAATTTCATTTGTGTCAATGAATAACCACCTAAAAATAACAATAAAGGCCCATGTCGAAAGCAAAGTCTTGAAATCTCGCTATGTAATAAACAAACAAGATATATTGCAAGTGTTCATTGATGTGAACCTAAAATTAATGAGAGAAAACCCTAATAAGAAGTGATATTGTTGAAATCCCAACACATTCCAAATATTGAAAATGATTGACAATCCAAGGTGCCAAGAAAACGTGTAGAAGAATCATATGTCCTTTACATGGTCCCAAGACCATCACTATTAAGTCTAATGACTATCAAGTGAAAAAATGTGTTCATGAAAATTCTCTTAAAAAATGACACATTAAAAGAATGTCAATGATCCAATTGACATAAATAAGTGTTGAAAAACATTTGAATCTTTTATCATTTGAAACCTATGAGTACTAAACTAGGTGAATTGTTGATATTGCCTCAAATAGAAAACCAAACTATGAATCAAAATGTTAATCAAATCCTGAATTTTCAAATGTCAAAATGTGGAAAACCATCTACCAAAATCCTGGAAATCCTCAAAAGATCCTAAAAAAACATCCTTAACAATAGTATCAATGCCAATATCCTAAAAATCCTGAAAATAAATAAGCACTAAATTCTCTCGACGAATATCCTTCAAAGGTCAAACTGGCCAATTCAAAGCTCCATGTCCAAATCATCAAATATTCAATCCATGATCTACACATCATCATGCTTTGAGTCCATCATAAATATTGTTCTAAATCCATCAACTTATAAACCATAATCCTCAACAACAAAAATAGACTTCAAAAATCAAAGTATGAAAACCATAATTTGTATCCCCCCCTCATTAACTGAAATGTATGAAGTCTTCGGACCTTTGAATTAAAAATGTCAATGTATCCCCTTAAATGTTTTTATAGCCTTGATTCCCACCATATAGGAAAGAGAGGAATCCATGAGAGGATACAAGCCATAATACATCTTTTTCCGAAGGTTTGAACCCTTTTGGAGCACTTTTGGAGGTCCTCGCAGGACACAAGTAGACAACAAGCAAGGCCCTCATCGGACACTAGTGGCTCAAGAAGTGAGGCACTTCTAAACTTCTAGAATCAGGGAGTTACAAGGTGATAAGAGAGGGATGAGTTGGATATTTATGGCAAAGGCCTAGAAACTCACATCATTCGAGTCTCTAGCGGTCTCTAGAAGATCTAGAATCCTCTCCCAAGCCTCCTCCAAGAGCTATATAATGAAAGAAAGCATTGGAAAAAATGGGGAAGAATTCATATGATTTTTATGTTGCCCAATTGGAGAGGTACCCGTTGCATCTACCACAGCCAAAAGTGAGTGAATCCTACCCTTACCAAGGAGCTAAACGAGGAGCAAGGAGAAATGAGGTCAAGGGAGGAAGCATCAATAACCAAGGTGTGTTTTGATGTATTGGAGGAAGAATCAATAAACAAGGTATGTTTTGATGTGTTACTCTTTCATTTATTAATAGATCATATGGTTTTCCCCATATCATTTATGTTTGATTAATGAATTTTATATATGATTCATTCCTTTATAGATCTTATTAGAAGTAATATTAAATCTAGGATTCTAATCCCAAGTGGAGAGGTAGATAAAGTTTTGCTTGTCTTTTGTATACAGGAAGCAAGTTGTGGAGCTTGGAGCTAGAGTTTCACGACTGCAACAACTAGGAGATACGAATTTTAACCTCAAGAAAGGTATGAAAACTTCACCACTCCTTAGGATAAAGATGAATCTATGTGTTTGGATATAGATCTATGAAAACCATTAAAATTATAATCCTAGGGAGATTTTGTTGTGTATTTAGCAATATCCCCTTGATACATATTCACATAAAAAAAGTGGAAAGGGGTAACCACGCTATCACTGAGCTAAGTTGTAGGACACAATTGTTAAACTCAAAAGGAAACATCAAGTGGGCCTTGGTATTTCCCTACAATTGTCAATTCTTAAATCAAAACATGCATGTCTATTTGTTGAGAAAACATCTTCTAATAAACATGTATGTGTTTTTGTATGAACTCAATGGTAAGACTAATCCAATAAATTATCTTTCAATCCCCAATGCCAAGTACCTAACCATCCAAAATGTACATATTTCCTTTAATTTTTTTCTTTTCTTTGACACCTTTTTGAAAGGTGATTTTTCTTCCCATAGAAACTACACGGGTTAAGTTCAAAACACTACAAATCCTTATGGAAAACTCATGGATAGTGTTGAAACTGTTCAAATACTTTTTCCAACTCATTCCAATTAACAACATCAACTACATTATCATTGGACCATCCCCTTCATCATCATCCTAATCCACATCATGATCCTCAAGTCCACGTACTTCATCCAACTTATGAGAATCGATAGTATGCCTTTGCAAATCATCATGAAGAAACCTTATGCTCACAAATGTAATTATTCTAGATTAATCATGAATATGGAAGAAGCTAGAATCTTTGTTTTCGTATTTTTATCCAAATTTGTTCCTCTTGAAGTGCAACTCTTCTCAAGATCTAATAATTTTATCATTATCCTAAAATTTATCTTCATTTGTTTTAGTGTATTCATTAAGTTTATTTATTTGATTCATAGCCATGTGAGCTCAATGTCCTCTTGTTCACTTTGTTTTAGTGTATTCATTAAGTTTATCTATTTGATTCATAGCCATGTGAACTCAATGTCCTCTTGTTCACTTTTAACAATAGTTAATCCAGATAATGGATTATGTTGAAGAAGTATGGGTTCAAAATGATGATGTCAACAAAATTGAATTTATCAATTAACAACTTGTTATATTTTTTTATATTAACAACTTTTTTAATTCAACATTTTCTAATTTGAATAACCGTTCCTTATTTAATGTGGATCTAAATTGTGTAGAAAATTAAACAAGCCTTTTATCTCTACCATCCTCATAAAATCATCTCAATACCAAAAACAATGTGCCATAATAAAAAATAATTTCGAGTATGATAAACAAATAATTTCGAGTATGATAAACAAACCTAAGTGTCACAAACAATAAACAAAGTGTCACATGCTCCAAGTGTTGCAATCTAAGACCAAAGTGTTCTAATGCCAAACCATGACCAATCAGGAACATCATATAAGGACTTTCATCATCACATATAAGTAATCCCCCTATTCAATTTCAAGATAGATCAAATGAATTCAAATACATTTTCAAAGTGAGACAAACATACAAAATGGTTGGATCTTCAATACATCATAAGGGTTTATTGCAACTCAACTTGGAAGTAAGACTTGTGAGAGACTTAAACTTTATAGTTGTAATCAAAGAATTGATGCAACATACATTTAAAGACGTTCAAAGGGGTTGGATTCAATGATGGAAAACTAGGAGTTTTTCACCCTTAGGCAAGATTCAATTCTCATAAAGGACAAAAAAAAAAAACATACATCCAAAGACTTTAAAAAAAATATTGCAAAACAACGAATGCTGGTGAGGGTAATGATAGACTTAATATTATATTGTTTTCCTCAATATTTCTATGTAGTTGGTGAACTGGAGCTTGATTTTTGAGGCAGTAAAATTGTAGTTATCGATAACATGTGAGCAATTGACGACGATCCATTTGTCAGTATAGATCTTTCAGACAATGAAATCGTTAAGCTGGAGCTTCATTTTTGCTAGAACTATAGACACTGGTTCTTAGAAATATCTGCCTGGTGAAGTTGGTGGATCTTGATCCACTTGCCGCTCTTGAGAATTTTTTGACCATTGTACAGAAAATGATGCATGCCACTGGTTTCCTTTTCCGACGCCCGTGTTTACTAATTATCTTTTCAAGCAGACATACGACGATGGTGTCTCTTTTTTTTATAACATGAACTTTTGACTTTATTAAAGCACATATGTCAATTAATACTATGTTTTTATTTTTTTTATATATAATAAATATTATTTTTTAATTAAAATTGAGATTTAATTTGGGTATATGTTAGATATTTTTAAGAGAAAGTGATTTTTAATTTCAACTTTTTTAGTGTTATAAATATGATAAATTCTTTCATCCTACAATTTTATGGAAATTGTCTAAACCCTAGTTTTACTATGTAGCTCACAAGAATTTGTTCTTATTTTAACAATATTGAATAATAAGAATACCTATTATTTAGTATTAGGTTTTCACATAAACTACTATATCAATTATGTAATTTTTGTTTTGCTCTATTTTGCTTAGGCTTCCCAACAAGTAGTATAAAAACTTAGAATTGAAGGATTTGAAAATGAACAATAATAAAATCCAATCGCTGGAAATCAAAGCAGGTGAGCCAAGTACAGAGGATTCAGAAGGTCGGTTGCTAGATCAAAATCTGGCAGACCGTAAGGTGAAGGACAAGTCTCTTGCGGGAGGAGTGATACTGTGGATCATCACACCTTACAGCGTGTTGAAGAAACGATAACAGAGACACCTTTTATAATTGGAGGATGTTTTATATAAGTGGAGGGTGTTTATAGTCTCTTTATATATATATATATATATATATATATATATATATATATATATATATATATATCCTATGTTTTCTTAAGAAAATCAAAGAATATATATACTTATAAGGTTGGAATAAAGCACAGAGTAACTGACATTTTGATAAAAATAAATTATTAGTTTTAAATCAAATCAATAGTTTTACAATCGGATTTCTCAAAATATTAAGGATTCAACCAATATAATTAATATTAAAATTAATGTTCTGTTATGCTTTAGTATAATTACTGTGTAAATTTGCTTTTTTATATAATAACCTGCAAATTTGCTGACGTGATCACTAAAATTATTCAACAAATATAATCATTCAAATAGGCTGGATTCAAGAAATATAATTAATATTAAAATCAATGTCCTCTTCTGCCCTCTGAATGTAATCACTATGTAAATGTGGCGATGTGATCACTATCTAAATTCTCTTGATTTCAACTGTAAAGTGCAACAAATGACCCTTTGCACTTACATTGTTAAAAATATTATAACTATTTTAATAGTTAGTTCACTGACCATTTGTCTTGCAATTCATTTGAAAGTCTTCCATTGTAAATTTCTGGGTAAGATATTATATTGAGCATAATACAATGGCTTTATAAAAAAATAGGATGTTGAATTCTCAACGTTAATACTTCTCACTTGTGGCAGCATAATAAATTTTAAGAGGTCAAATCTTTGTTTGACCACTAAATAGCATTGATATCAATACCATCTACTTGATCTACTTGGCGTGTTTGATAGCTTCAATCACTAACTAGCATTGATATCAATACCATCACCATTTACCATTTACCAAGCAAAATTGGAATTTTTTAAACTAAACATTCAATATGATTGAGTTGACACATACTCATATAATAAAATAAAATTATTATAGCTTATATTTAACATTGTAAAATAGACTAGTTTTCATAGAGAAACTTCATACAAGTTTTCTTGAGGAAAGGAACTTTACACATCAATAAATGATTGCGTAGATTGATGTGTCTCCTTGAGCTTTGACAAGTTATTAACTGCATGAACAAACTACGTCAAATGGCACCCGTTCAATAGAAAGTGTGAGAGTATTCATTAATGTTTTACTTCATGTAGGAACCACGGAGATTGTTTGAGCGATTTTGATTTGAATTATGATAAAAGGAATATCAAGAGAGATTTTGTGGCTAGAGAAGAACAACAGGGAGACCAGGAAACCTTTCACACTTTCTCCTTACAAGATTTTCATATTCTACTCCATAGCGTTGTCTTCCTTTTAAATTCTCTGGCGAGCGCTTGTAGCCATGCATCCTCTTTGCAGTGGAGAAGGCCATACACCTTCTCTTTTGCATTCTCCCAATGAGAAGTGGTGTTAAACCCTAAACTTGTTTCATTCTTAACCAGATGGTGTATCTAGTATCGTTCTTACATTTGTAGCCTTGTATTCATAGTTTAGACATAACCTAAACCTTATGTCCGAGAAAGACTCATTCACACATTTAAAATTTTGGAGATTTTATACTCTGGAAGCATAAACAAAACATGAACTCAAACAAAGAATAGTAATCACACATAGGAGACAAAGGTTTATTTGGTAAAACCTTCAGGGTGAGGGAAACATCCACAAGACAATGACAATAACATCTTATTGCTTAACAAGAGATTACAACCAGCATCTCTGAGAGGGCTTAAAGCCTCTTGTTCATTATTTGTCTCTTAAGCACACATATTTAAACAACTTCTCCCAGAGTTACAATGAAACTAATTCATTAATTGTACATTTTAACTTAGGTTGCCTTATCTCAACCAAAAGATGAATAATAGGATCTAGATCCACATCTTGTGGATCTTTGTTGTCACCATTTCAAAAATCTCCACCTTGACAATAATTTACTTATTACATTTCTCTTGTTCATTCATCACTTTCTTGCAAGCCAAAGATAGGTGATATTAGTGCTTCCAAAACAAAGCACTCATTTCACTGCTCCACCTAGATTTGTCATGCTCCACCTAGATTTGTCATGTGACCACTGACAAATGAAATATCTCATCCTTTCATCGCAATCATCAATCTTTCTACTAGCATACCATACACTAGACATATAACCATTTTCCTCTTCATTACTTGGACACAAACCTGAAGAAAGCTTATAATGGAAAGCCAAAAAATATTTTACCGGTTTCACATCATTCATACGGAATTTCCTGAGTATCATACCATGTACTCTTGTTGCGATAACCCAAAACTTACCATCAATCCCGTCTGTGTGTATTTCTATGCTCAAGATTGTTTTGTTGCTCCTAGATCCTTCATCTCAAATGTCCAAGCCAATTGAGCCAACCTGCGCATCTTAGCCATGCTACTGCTTGCTATAAGAACACTGTCAACAATCTAAACACCAAGATAATGAGTACCATAAACACAATGGTTACATTCACTTCTTGTAAAACTTGGCTCATGATGAAGGAATCAACTTCTTGTACCAATTTCCTGGATGCGCTTTCTAGGCCATACAATGAATTCTTGAGCTTGCAAACAAATCTTCTCTTGCTATCCTGAACACGAATGTTGCATTCGAATACCTTAGTCCAATCCCGCCAAGACTGCCAAATGAGCCATCGATGCTCATCTCCAGGCACCTTACAATGGAGTCTTCAATGCTCCACCTTGACATGAACATTCACTTGACCAAATCCGGCCAAGTGATCCAAGTAAACATTCGTCACTTACTTCCAAGCCCATTTACAATGGAGTTTCACCAAACCTTTAAATAACATCAATTTCATGTTATTACATGGACATCAAATCACGGGAAACTAACATGAACCCGAAAAACCCCACCCCCTATCACCTAAGTCTGTGTCTAGACTTTACCGAAAAGACTTTACCGAAAAGATACCATAGGTACACATGCCTTAACAAGGTCTTACAGTCGTATGCCCAATTACATGTTATAAATTTACAAATCTATTAAAAATAAATGTTCACTTGATAACCTCCTTTACCATTACGTCTGTTGCGCTTGCTGCATATTCTTGTGATGTATCTCCTCCGAGTCCGCATACATATAATGGTCCGCTCACAACCTCTTCCAGCAATGGGCACAAGGGGATGATGGATCCTTTGTGCAAATGCTCTCTGTCGCCTCATGCCTTCTCCCACGACAACAATAGAATTTACAAGATCATATCAACTTAGCTTCTTCGTGGATCTTAGCCCACACGCTGCCATCGATCATCCTTTGCTCATGGGGTGTCGAGCCAATTTTAGCTCTGTCAGACCCAAAGTCTGGTTCACGGCGTGACAAATAGTGCAGTCTTTCCCAGTACATGATTGGTAACGCCATCAAGACGTAAAAGGTTTCTTCCACCCATTCCTGAGGTGACCCTTTCATAAAAAGCACGACCTTCAACACCAATCGATATTCACTCTCGATGGCTTGCCCAGGATCTTAAGTTATTCACCGAGCTCCACATGATTTAACCCTCAGACATCCATGCTAAAAACGTATATTGATAGCTTTCTTCTTCTACGACCTTCTTCTATTCTCTCTGCTCTTCGCAAATTTAATTGGATATGTTGTCGGCTCGGAGATGGATGCCTGGGGGGTTCTATGGGATTCGAAGCCGCGAACCCACTGTGAGGGTTTGATTGGAGAATGCTTCGAGGAAGATGAAATGCAGATGGATTCCGAGATCAACAGGCATTTTCTGGCCGGTCAGACCTACATCAGCTACGTCACATTGAGGGCCAACAGTGTGTCTTCGATGCTCAATAGTTCCTACTACAACTGCCAATCCACCAGCCAGGCGAATCCTTGCTAGCGGAACTACACCACGATCACTCGCTGCACAACAAAATTGATATGAGAAACAAAATTGATTTGAGAAACAAAACGTGTGTCGACTCTATGGGCCACCACACAGCCTTCACGCACATTTTCTTTCTCAATTTCCACTAGATTGAGCAACAAGTCAAATTTCGAACCCTCACGAGCAGATCATGTTACCGGTGTGAGAGAGAAATTTTCACGGGTGGTAGCATACACTTCGACGAGAGGGCCCGATCCTTTCAATCCTGGGATTGTGAAATCCGACATGATTGCACCGGGTGTTTCTCTTTCCACCATATAGGAATCGGCTCTTCCTTTAAATGAGGTGTCGCTCTTATCGATATACTCTTCCATGACACCTTCTACCTCGACTATTTCTTCATCCTAGGAAACCTTACGCTGATCACAGGGGGCGAATATGTGGAGATCGGCTTCCACCAGATAGATTATGCTCTCCTCTCTACTACACCATACAGTGGTCATTATTCTGTAGATCTCGACATCCTTCTCCTAGTGCATCGCCTTCCTCATGGCCACAACTCTTTACACAACCCCTTCAACTTAGGAATCTCTTTATTGCACTAACGCCTGCTTCTTGCAGCAGCGTCCACCACCAGCGATAAGAGATGAGAGAATTCAACACAAAGTCGCTCGTCCTTCTACCTCCGCCATCGCTCCTATCCTCACAAATCTGCGTAAATGAGCACATTACTTGCGGATCTTTGCTACTTCTATTCTTCATTCACAAACTTGCCTCTACCCATGCTCTGATACCACTTGTTTTGCAGCGAAAGCATAAACAAGTACAGAGAAAACATGAACTCCAATACAGAATAGCAATCACACATAGGAGACACAGGCTTACGTGGTAAAACCCTCAGAGTGAGGGAAACATCCACGGGACAATGGAAATAGCATCTTATTTCTTAATAAGAGATTACAACCATGAGCCCGGAGAAGGCTTGAAGCCCCTTGCTCACTATTTGTCTCTCAGGCACACATATTAATTGTACATTCTGTCTCTCAGGCACACATATATTAATTGTACATTCTAACTTAGGTTTCCTTAGATAAAATATACGGGGCAAACACACACGGTGAGGCTACGCTCACTTCTTGATATTAAACGAAGACGGATTACATCCTTATATAGGAAAAGACTCTCCCGAGTCGGCTACATGCAAACCAAAAGACAACTAGACAACTGACTCTTAACTCTTCTAACTGGCGCTTATAACATGCGCTTATTACTGGTGCTAACAACTAGCTAACATCTCCATTACTTCCAAGTCTCCCCCCTTAATGGAGAATGGATTGACTTCTACACCTAACATCTCCCAAAACAGTTCAAACTTAATCTTTCCAAGAGGCTTAGTGAAAATATCAGCAGTATTTTCACTAGTATTACAATACACAAGGTTTATTTCATTTGACTGCAACTTTTCTCGAACAAAATGATACTGAGCTTCAACATGCTTTGTCC